>JARHVA010009603.1:0-145000 GCA_037957365.1 Torreya grandis | reverse complement strand
CATGTCACTAGGAAATTTGTACTAACCTACAACGGATCTAGCACAAAAACTAATGAAAAAAGTAATCACCTTGAAAGAGGGAGAAAGTGAATGGTCATCCTAAAGGATGAGTATGGCAAGCAATAGCCAAAAAATCATAAGGAAACTAAGACAAAACTAAACATAAAATTTTATAAATTAAACCCAAAGGTGATACCAAAGTTCTACAAGAGAAACAAAGGCTGAAACTAAAAAATACCAAAGAACCATAAAGGAAGCTATAACATCCCCACTAGGATCTAGTTAGAATAATGTAATTTTTATTTTTTTAAAAAATTAAACAACCTATTATTTTATTATATTTCACCATGATAATATAATTATTGATCCAATTCTAACACAATAGACATGTTAAATTATAAAATAAACATGTAACATTTATCTATCATTGATCACTATCATCAGATGAAACAAAACCTAATTGAATATATAAAGTAATTACAAGTCTCTAGTCATAGTTGGTAAAAAAATACAACCACTAATATCAATTTACAAAGAGTAAATAATTACATTTTTTCAAGTATAATGTCTCAATAACAATAAATACAATACAAGATACAAGATATAAGGTTTCACATATCATGAGTTCCTACACTCTAGTATCTATGGTAATCTCAAGTGTAGTCTCCAATAAGTACTATTGTGGTGAGGTAGAGCATCATTTAAACACTTTTACACACTAACCATGGACCATCGATCTACCTTAAAATCCCACATCAAGGATTGGACCTCCCTTCATAGATTAATAGATAATGACAATGCAGGAATTTAGAGAGACAAGCTAGTACCCATGTACTGTAAGATTTCTAATACATGATCTGTATCATAAATAAAATATGTTCTAACATAGTATCACACAAATATGTAAATCATACATATGAAATTACAATGTCTAACTAAAAATTACTTTGATCAAAATTTTCAATAGTTATTAGTCTCTAGGATATATCAAATTCATACACACCACTTGATTGGATTATCTTTATCTGGCATTGGTAATGCTAGTAAGATAGTGAAGTCTAGCGCACTATTTAGTACCAACAATATGATATTTAGTTAACATTAATATAAAAAACAAATTCATATAGATTACTTCCAAATATCAAGCATAAAATGTACTAATCATATGAGTAATAAATACATACATTTAGTCTATCAAATGTATGAATAAATCTACACTTTATTATTTATCATATAAATAATAAACATAATAAGTACATTTTATACCAATTGGGTATAATATATATTTAAATTGTAAGTTTCTAACTTTAGTAAGTAGATTCAAATATAATGCACTCTATGATGAATGATAATATCATTGTCCATTATTCATATATATAATTACTCAATTATAAATAACTAGTCATGATAAATAAAGTCATAATTCTCACAAACACATAATATTTTATTTAAACAACTTTTTATATTTTTAGGAGGCTATACCCTATCTAAATAGTGTTATATTCTTTAATAATCTATGACTTATTTTTTAACAAATAATAAAACTATAATTATAAGCACATGACCTATTACACCAATTTATTTTATATATTTATATGAATACCTATGTCTATATATAGATATATTTCTTATATATATGTCCTTGTAAATATTAACTATATTCACAGTATGTTTCACATATAAGTACTCAATAATATATAATTATTGTGTATAAAGGTCAACAATAATTTACAGTTCTTAACCAAATACTTTAGATGATTTCAATAATCATTATAACTTTCCTATACATAGAATATATTGATGATCAATTATGATATATTAATATTCCCATAATATTAGTGAACAATGTAATATAGTTAGTTGACTATTCATACCGAAATTTTTATCTTCTTAAATCAAATCTCTATCTAGTTATAAAAAACAATGGATAGAGTTAATGGACTGGAGAGGGAAAAGAAAGACATTAAAGATAAGTTGAATATCCTTGTAAATTTTAGAAAAGTTACTATTAATAATGTTATTCATAGTATGAAAGGCATGCCCATGTTCTTTAACAACAAGGGTGATACTTCCAAGGTAATAATACCTAATAAGAAACTTAAAGGAATTATCATTTACAATGAGGAGGAGAATATTAACAGGATCATTGATAGGAACCTGAAGAGCATGACCAAAGAATCAAGCAAAGCATATGAAAACTAGAAAGTATTGACCAATTGAGTCTATTTTGGGTTGTGTGATTGTTGTTGGTTTATTGTCATTTTATTGTTTATGTTATTTTTGATACCTTTTATTGTTTTGGAAGATAGGATTTATTAATGCTTGTGTTTGTCCACAAGTGTGATATTATTTTAAGGGTAGGGTCCCATTAAAACCCACTTTTACCTTTAATAAAAACAAACACTCACATAATTTCTTATAACAATCTATGCATATTATCATATATATTTTGTTACAAGTTTGAATCCATTGAATTATTTTATAAAACTCTTGTACTTTAAAATACATTGCCAATATTTACAAAGAGTTAAATACTTCAACCTAGTAAATGTATATCGTTGTATTATCTATATGATTTTTATTTAATATTCTAATATATAGTTACCAAATCAATACAATTACTCAATACTGGTATACGCTAACAAATACCTCTATTTAATAGCTAATAGATTTAGACTTAACTTATATAATTCAGATTTAGCTTATTGAATTCTTAAAATCATGGCTTATCAAACCGAACCCATCTTGGATATATATTCAATTTCAATGATAATATGCATAGTAATGCTTTACATAAGTTCACAGTTGGGACAACAAGTCATACACAGTCCTACTATACCCACATTCATGGTTTAGAAAAAAATTACTCTATTCAAACTCTAAATTTCATGGTTTGTATTTAAAATTTCACATAGTCCATACATAACAAAACTCTAAATGCACTTCTAACAAATCGCGATATATAATGTCCATCCATTCATTCTTTGAAGATGCACAAACCATTCACATACTCCACTGTTTGAAATGACAAATGCATACACATGAAATTATTATCACTATTTTATCTATATTCCATCAAATTCCCACAATTTTATATATTTGAATTATATTATACACACAATCACATGTTTTCATGGGTTGATTAATAAATACTCCTCGATTTATGCTTACATATGTATCACTATTTTTAGATGTTTTCATATGTGTATGTAATTATTTTATATGATGAATATACACATAATATGTATATATATCTTACTATTTGAATTGTAGCTACACATAGTTTAAATATATGTGATTCCGTAGTTTTGGTTATCAACACATAGAATTTGGACTTGTGTAGTCTCATGGTTCTGATTTGTAAATACACACAGATTACTATTTAAATGTAATTCAACACTAAATAAATATATAGTTTGTACATTGATTAATTTTCCCCCTTAATCCCTTAAAATTCACATTTTATACCCCTAATAGTTTATAATTTGCATAAACCCATATACTTTGAATTTTGAGATTAAATCTATCCGAGTATATAATATCTAGAATGTTTTTTTCAAACAAAACTCAGTTCATGTTATGTATTTCTGAAGCTCAAAAATAATGGTAAATTAAATAAATTTATCCAAAATATATTTACATAGATTAACATTATTAACCTTTGATAACATCATATGAATTTAGATATGCCTTCCTTTCCCTCTACACTGCTTTCTATTTTCCCTTCACTTAGCACTTCCTTCACCTCTTCGTATTGTTCTTCTCCTCCTATTCACACTTCACTTATCTTCTTAAATTCATTCTCTCCTTCTCTTCTCTTCTTTTCTTCTTATCCTCTTATGTCTCCCCCCTCTTCCTTTTTTTTCCTTCTATGCAAAAGCTCACCATTTTTTTAAATGCTTACCATTCTTTTTTTTCTTTTTTTTTTTTTAATTTCCCATTTACATATAATTTTTTTTAATCAATTATTTATTCATTTTATTTTGTAATTATAATACAATGTAATATATATTTTTTATTTTATTTATAAAAATCCATTACAATTGCTAATTATAACACAATACAATATAATTGCTAATTATAACAAAATTACTTTATTTGTTACTAACATAGTATAGGTAAAAAATCATCATGACTTAATGATAATATGACTAATGAAAAGTCAATTATATTCCTTTCAATAATAATTGGTATTTTAGAAAACTATTATATGAACCTTAACAGTATTATAATAATTTAATTATTGTGTCATTATAACATCATATAGATTATCTATGTCTTTTGTTTTCTTTATATATATTAAGGCATTTAATCCATATAATGATATTATTGAATATTATAAAGATATTTAGTGAACATTTGAAAGATATGAGGTTTATTCTATATATGGTAGTAATAGATGCTATTTACTCAAATTTACATTATTGAAAAATATTAGTAATTATGAATACAATGACATAAACACAAAGTAACATTCTACACTAAATCTATATATAATATCCACAATGCAATCATAAAAGATTAATTCCATATAATCATTAAAATAAGCTAACATAAAACTAGCCTGCATAGATAGTTATCTAAATGTAGATAAAATAAAAATGTACTAATGTTAACAATTTAAAATATGCATATAATGTGTACTATCCAACATGGTTTGTGCATGGGTTCTAGTTATTCTTCGGTCATACCAAAACACCTCTATCAATGCCACCCTCTCCAATGATGCACTCCCTCCATCATGTTCTAAGGTATGAATCTTTCCTATGTCAAACTCATGACAAGAAGGTAGTTAGTCTATAATATCATGATGCATATCATAAGATGCTACTATAATAACAAATCAACATGATCATAATGTAAGAATATATTATACAGTTAAACTCATATCAATGCAATCATGTAATCAAATCAAAACTCAATTGTCCCATAACAAAATATGACTTACAACTTAGTTAAATAATAATCCAATCAAATTTACAACCATAAAAAACCACAGATAAATTTTATTAGTGAGAAATCAAGATTTGACAAAAGTAATGGTGTAGTAAAACTTATACTAAGGAAATAAAATGTGTAAATTTAAGAAACATGAGATAAATCAAGTAAATATATATGAAAAAACTATATAAAATAAGAGAATGTGAATTAGATGCATATATGTCTCAAAAAGTCTCTTGAATTTGAATTTAGTGATTATGTTAAATATGTGAAAGGTTCTTATTGGAATTTTAATGGTAAGGATGAAGTATCAAGATGCTAAAAAAAATATGATGGCCATCAAAATTTACCCTAAAATGATGAAATGAGTAAAATTTTGGAATCACAAGAATCTCGAAAATGTAAAGTAGTAAAATTATGGGTATTACAAGATGCCCAAACATGTAGATTACGAAGTGGACGGGGATCAAAAGATGCCCAAAAATATGAGCTATAGATAAAAATTTGGAAATAGCCTCAAGCTTCACTAGCGTAGGAATGATTTTAATATCTACGTGGAGATTTATCACAATAGAAATGTTACATTTAGGGTAATGTTAGGATATGTGAGAGTTGATAGATTTTTTATATCTAAGGTACTTGCCAAGATGATACATGATAAATAAATAGGATTGAAATGGATTATATCATCTATGTAGGTGAAGTATGATGAAGTAGGAATACTAAAAGGATTTATATTGACCAAGTCAATGCAATTGGATGAAATAAAGCTAAATAGGTTTTGGCAAGGTAAATACAATATGATGAAGCAAGAATGAGATCGACTGTATTAGTTTGTCTAATACAAATTTTCAATATGATGATACGAGAATAGGAGGGATTGTATGACTGAAATAAACTATATTGGGAAGACTGATATAGTGTGGTTAGAGAATCTAAATTATATAAACAAATTCTAGGTCATGGCTGATGTAGTGAGTTGAAGACACAATCTAACTATATCAACACATTTTAGGTGATGGCCAATGCTATTTTTTGTAGGTGAGATAGGAAGAAATACATCACCATATTATGGGTGATGGTCAATGTAGTTTTTTGTAGCTAGTTTTAAATTAATGGCATCATCCTAGTTGATAACATTTGAAATTAGTGGTTGTAATTGTTATTTGGAAACATGATAGTTCTTCAGGGAAATATCACCAATAATGTGTAAGTTGGTAGGTATTTGAACTATGTTCTATTTTAGTTGAGCTGACCTAAGATGTTGAGGAGTGATAAATTCCACCACATTCTTTATGTTGTTTTTGTGAATAAAGTTTTATTCGTTATTTCAAGAGTGAGGTTTAACCTTAGTTTCCACAACATTAGCATCAGTAAGTTGATGTGAAGGTTTATTTTTATTTTATTTCACATTAGAATATTTTAACATATTAATTATAACAATCTTGGGTGATAGCTTCAAGGTTTTAGTATGCACCTAAAACTAAGATAATATCATATATTTAAATATCATGACATTTTTCATAAAAATTACCTTTACATGCCACAAAAAAAATTTACTGGGATTATACAATTTTAGAAGGGGCTTGGAAGGGTAAAAATTCATGGGTCTAGAAGGTGGAATATTTTTATTTAATTATTGAAGGCTCGAGGGAATGTGTTCTTTGTTTGAAGTAGGAGATACCACTTGAGGTTATTAGGGAGGATTTTTATGAGGTGTATTAGATTTGATTTTATTGGTTGATGTTGGTAAATATTCCCTACTAAATTTTTTAAATGGTTCAAATTGGTTCATAAATAATTCTTGTATTTTTTTTATTGATTAAAATCATATTCTAAGGTTTGGGGAGGGAATTTATTAACCTTCTATTGAATAGGGGATTTAATAGTAGTAACAAAGAGTTTGAAAATATTATCATCACTAATGTTATGGTTTGTTTTATGGGCTAAATACATCCATAATTTGTAAAAAGTGAGAGCATATTCATTAGGAAGTTTCTTAGAATTGATGAAATGGCTAAGGTTATTTTCAAGAAGATCTTTATGTTAGAATTACTTAAAAAGATAATTAACTAAATCCTTTAGTTATGAAATGGAATGTCTAAGAAGATGATTACACTTTTCTAGTGAATTACTGGAAAATGTTTTAGATAAAATTTTCATAGTATAAAAATTATTAGTTTGAGCCGATTCATTTTAAATATTTCTGAAGGATTTGAGAAAGAAAGTAGGATATTTAGTTGTATAATATGTGATAGTTGGAGAGTGTTTCCAATATCTATGGACATAATCAAAGGGGATAAAAGATCATTTTGAAGAGGTTGAATCATTTTGTTTTGAATTAAAGGTTGAGGGATAAGATTTCCAATGAAATCTCTAATAAGAGGTTTTTTTTTTAATTTGGTTCAGTCATGATGGAATTAGGTTGAATATCAATTTAAAATTTTTGGATGATGCAGTTTGTAGACATAAAGTAAGGTTAAACTAGGTTTCATGTTGGGTTCACCAAAATGTATGCATGGGTTATGGTTACACTATGTCTATCCTATATCAATAGAATCAGACTCATAGAAAGGGGTTAATAAAATAGATCCCATAGATACTTAGTAAGTTTAGGTAATGACCAATGAGTGATGCAAGAACTAGAAGAGGTTTTCCTTTGTCATAAATTCTAATAGAAAAGGGTTAAAATACTAAGTATATGACACAGAAGATATAAATATAACTCTATACTAATAAAAATAAATATTTAAAATAAGAAGTGTAATAAAGTATGAAAAACTAGTAAAATAATCTAAAATGGAAGGGTTAGAACGATCAAAATGTTTAAGGTGCCATCATCAACAAATGGGAGGTCGAGGCAACCTAAAGTGAATTATGAAAAGTTAAAGAAATTATATAGCTATTCCATCTTATTCAGATTAAATATAACTTGGACAATAAGCATACACATTTAGTTACTAAGTAACAAGAAATATCCACTGAGTAAATAAAGGAAAGAGATTGTAGAGTCATAAATACTTACCTTGATAGGGACTTATCAAAAATCAATCTCATAATTGGATCAAATTGAGCTTTAAAAGATATGTTACGGTTGTAAATAATCCAAAATATGGAAAAAATACTTGAGACCAAAACAATTTCATCCTAATGAATCTCCAAGACTTTCCCAAGGAAAGATCCTCTCAAGACAAGATTTAAGACTACTAACTCCTCCAAATGTGACTTAGGGAATAAGTGAAAGTGAAAGCAGAGGGAAATGAGTATATATATATGCCCATATTCAATTGGAGTGAAATAAGATCCATACATATAGTTTCACAATGCTAATCCTAATCCAAGTTGGTGGTATTAACCAACATGATACAATTGAAAATATTTGGCTATCATAGAACTATGTCAAATAGACCAATATAGTGAAAATAGCATAATAAAAACTTAGAACTACATCATGCTACTTGATATAATACATGAGGTAAAACACATTGAATGTATTTTATCGAATTCTTAACATCCATTCATATCATTCCCTTCTTGAACTTTTCTCTTATCCTTCTCAAAACTATCACCGTCCTCTCATATATCTGACATGTCTTCATACTATATGTATAGTTTCAAATATTGTTACACTATCATTTAAGATTTATGGATTTTTCTCTAAATTCTGGTTTTTAGTTTACATCACAGGGTCATATATGACCAACTCTTGATCCTTCATACCTTCCTTCCATCTTCTAACTAGACCTAAAACTTTCAAATAACACTCACTTGTCTGTTACAAAGACTCATTGGTTAGATGACTCTGTAGATGATTATGAGTTTCTTAATGCTTTTAAGGTCATTATTACTACTTAATGTCTTGTTAAAATATTATTTGAATATTATATATTATTTATAAAACCTTATTAAAATAAACTCTTTACAACACACACTGCTTCTTTCTTTGTGACTGGCTTTCTAGTATCCTTTTTTAGGTAATTTTCAATTGCACAGTCAAGAACAATTTGATATTGAGAAACTAAACTATTTTTTAGACACCGTATGTCATATTATTCATTTTCATGAATTTATTGGCTTAATTCCATTCAAAAGTCACTTTTATAACCCCTTTTAAGGCTATGTCTAAGCCTAATTAGGTATCCACTCCTCATAGGCACACATAGTTGTTTATATTCATATTCATATGTACCTTTCTAGTATAAAAATTTAATTTTTTTTTAATAGACACTATTTCCAAACCAATAACCATGTTTTGGGATTTATGACTAGTTTAGTTTCAATATAATCATGTTTTTTGTTTAAAACCCTAACTTAGGGTTACATTTGACTATGCAGACCTGAGAGTTGATATCTTGTTATTTTGAATTTAAAACTAAATTTAAAATACCTTTGGTTATTTAATAAGGTTTTTAAAAATTCCAAACACATTTTAGAATAGTTGGGTACCTTCTATACATCCCTATTTATCACTTTTGTAGGATTTTAATTTTGATTACATGTTTTGTATTGGTTTCCTTGAAAATAAGTATGAAGACAAACAAAATATCATAAAATAACCTTTATATCAATGTAAATATAAATATAAGGATCACTTACCTAGTTATACATGTGATAAAATTAGTTCTCATAAATTCTTGCTTCTCAAACATTGCAAACTCAGTCTTTCCTTAAACATAGAATACAGGGAACACATTCTCTACAAGTTAATCCTCATAAAGGAATTTGTATAAAATAAAACAAATTATTTTTAAAAAAAATACAAACATTTATCAAACTTATTAATTTCACAATAATATTGAAAAGCATTTCATTAGTGTACCTTTCTCCATTACTCTATTATACATAGTCATTTTCATTGCATATTCATAGGAAACAGGGTCTCCACATTAGTTTTCAAAATAAAGAAACTTTATTAGTAATTTATATTGGGTTTAACATTAATTTCAACCTTTAATCCATCCCCATACTGACTCCCACATAAACATTTACATGTTTAAATATGTCCAATAACTACCTAACAGTTCTTCGATTCTCTTTCAAAAACATTGTAAAATTACTCAGTTACAATTTGACTAGAGTTGAACTAGAGGAAGGTGATGATTGAATATTGAGCACTAACCCAATTATGTAAGTATATATATGAATAGACACATGCATGTGATATTTACTGATAAATTAGAATATTTTAGTGGTCATAATTTGACTCAAAATGAATTAAGAGAAGATAATGATTCCATCAATTGAATTCCCCCAATTAGGGATCAATGGATGATAATCAAAACTTGAATTTGATGTATGTAGATGAATCATAGTGATTTTTATCTATTTTGGGCATTATTTTAGAAAGTAATTGAGACTTGAAATTTCAACATAATAGTGATAGGAATTAGTTGTTTACACTAGTTATCACTCCTCTTGTCAATTCTTTTGCAGGGATACCCTATTTGGGAAGAATTCTCAGTTAATAAGGAATTAAATTAATGGGATGTATTAGTTTGTCCATTAATTTTATGTGTATAAAATATGAAGAATATGTATAACTTCTCATTTATTGTTCATATGAAATAAAGGAGTGGTCTTACATTTTCTCCCATAATTAATCAAAGAGAATTACAGATAAGAGAATTGAATGGAGAAGATTTTGGGAATAGATTTAGCAATAAATTTCTAAAAATGTTTAATTTTTAAATAATATCAATAATAAATTATTTTCAATGTATTTAAAATTATTATATTAATAATTAGAGGTAGATTAACTCTTTGCAAAGACATCAAAAAACTATTTGCATAACTCAATGAAAGCATGTTTCTATTCACTAATACATACCTTCCCAAGTGAAAGAACTTATCCTTGAAGATTTATACTTTATCATAGTCTTCTTTATTATTAAAAATTATTACCTTTTCTTTATTCAACTGGTCATCATCATTAAAAATACTCTCAAGTGTGACTAGGCCTTTAAGGAGTTTGTTTGACTTCAATTGTACAATTTGACCTCCATATTTTCGCTATAGTTTGGACTAATTATTGGATTAAAACTCGACCTCATCTTGTAGATAAAGTTATATTTTTTTTCACTATCAAACACTTTCCAATTAGTGACATTATCTAGTATGTAAGGGCTTACAATCACCTTGAGATATGGTTGGTTCTTATCCTCTCCTATCCCGTTTGCAACACCAAATTGAGCTCCAATTACTTCCAACCTATGAACATGTTTTTTTTATTCTCTTCGGATAGATGTGATATTTAAATCTTGGAATTCTTCCACAATATCCCACACTCTATGTTTATAGGACTTGAGAAAAGAGTTTTGAGTCGCATTTTGGCCTCTTACTTGATTCACAATCAACTCACTATCGACATACACTTGTAACTCTTTCACACCTCTTTCTTAGCCCACTCAAGGACATGAATTAGGGCCTCATATTCTACCACATTATAATTAAAATATAATTTAAATATGAAAGTGGAATAGTACCTTTTTTTATGAGGACAAACTGACATTGCTTCACCACCTACCCCAATCTTGCTTCTTGATCCATCAAAAAAAAGTTGTCATAAGCCATCCATGTTTTCACTTGGATTCATAAAATTTGGAATGAAATATCCCTATTAATTCATATAATACACCTGAATACTATCTTCATCTATGAAATTGTAAGTATCATGCTAATAATGTTCATCTTCCCATTCATCTAAGTACAAATCAAAAACTTCCTCAAGAGAAGATATTGGATATTGGTCTATATGGAGTTTCTCCTCATCAATAATGGTATAATTAACATTTGCCACACTAGTTATGTAATTATATAAGTGATTTTTATGGATATTTTCTAATTAAATCTTCACCTTAGTACCATACTTTCTTCTAAAAACCATATAGGACCAATTGGCTGCCAAGTATCCACCTATCTTAGCTGTAAATTCTCTTGACAAAAAAAGAGAAAAGTATAGAGGTAAATATTCCACAACCACATCATGAGGAGTGGAAAAAGTAGGAAAATAATTTAAAATTAAGTTCAAATCCATTAATACTCACAAGGTCTTTGCTAGTGATCCATCTAATTTTAAAACTCCTTTAGCCATTGGCTCATACTTGAGGTCTAGTTTATCTACTATACACTTGGGCATAACTGAAGTAATCGCCCCACTATATATGATGAAATTATGAAATAAGAAATAAAAAATGATTAGAGATAGATATTAAGGAGTATTTTTATCAATTTTCTTTACTTTTCCATCAATGGTTGAGTGCCATTCACCAAGACAACATTCTCATTTTGAGCTGATCCAACTTACTTGCCAAGTCCTTACAATTATTTTTGAAGCATGTCCTTTCATCCAGATATTTTTAGTGAGTCCCATAGTGAAATATTCATATGAAACTTATTAATTTGGTCAAACATTGTTTATAAAAGGATTTATCACCTTATAAGGTTCCTTGGAAGCACTAGTACTTTGTGTTGTAGTTTGTGGAGGTGGATGTGTAGAAGCAAGCCTTACATTGTTAAAATTTTATTTTTATTTCAATTTAGGATATGTATTAGACATAACCACCATAATATATGTTATATGAGTCAAAATAGGTCCTTTATTATCCCTTGGTGTCTCTTCAACAACCCTATTCTTAGAACTAGTGTTAGAAGCCACAGTAGTATTTACATTACTTGAATTTCCCAAATGATTGATGGCACAAAAATATACCTCTAAATGGTTTATGAGATTGTAATAATATTGTGTTTGTCCAATCTCCATTCCAACTTACATTCCTTTTTTAATTGGAATATAAAAAGTCAGAACTTGAGATGCTTGATTTCATTGTATTGTCATCTATTGACTAGGCATTTCATTGGCATATACAACTTATCCTTGATTTTGGTCATATCAAGGATAACATGGTTGTTATTGAACCAATTTTTTTTGAGTGGGAATAAGATATTTGGAATAATAGGTAGAATTAGGATTATAACTTTGGTAAAGTCTAACTTGAGTGATTTGACCTTGTTCTTGAGTATTACCTTGAAAAGGAGATCTATTATATTTCCTTATCTAAAATTATTATAGGGATGATAAGGTCTATAAATTTGATCTTGTTGAATTTTCAAGGAAGAAAATTAATTAGTGAAACTTTGGAGAAAAATCTTGACTTCATGAATCTCATTTATGGGAGTAATGGTAGAACTTTCTTGATTAGGCAAAGGAGACAAGGTAGGTAATGCAACTTGACTAGGAGGCTACAAATTAGGGAACAATGGCATTGGTTGCCTAGGATAAATATTCCATACATAAACAAGATAATTCTTATAATTTATGGCTATCTCATAGGTAATAAGGGGTATATTCCCACCTTTGGATTGGATCATCATGGCTACATCAGTATTCAATGCTTTTAGATAGTACAAGAAGGCATAATTTGGAGTAGGTATCACAAGGGCTGGGATCCTATCCCATGTTTTTTGAAACCTAGTGTTAAAATATTTCATAAAATCTTATTTTTCCCTCTTGATAGTGTTAAATTAATCAGCTAATGATAGATGATCACTCTTCTCTGCAAACCTCTTGGTCAATAGATCTCTTAGTTCATCCTATGAAGCAATAATTTTTTAGGTAGAGTCCCATACCAATCTAAAGCTTTCCCTTTGAAAAAAAATTACAATAACCTAATATACACATTATATTAACTGATATTATGGATATTACATAAGTTTTATATATTTCTAATGTGTTCAATGGCAGTAACAAGACCCTCTCCAATAAAATATGGAACACTCTTAAGGGCTACTCTTAGAATCTAGTTAGATTGGGCAAGATTCAAAGGAGATGATCCAGTGAAGGATACAAAATGTTAGTTCCTATCCATATTTGAATTTTAAATATGAGTATTAATATTTTAAATAAACAAAAACTTAGACTTCTTAAACACCAACTCTCTTGAATAAAGATGGTTATTCACAAACCTAATTTTTTTGATAGAATACAAAGGCAATTGCAAAAAATCAAATGGTATACCTTTAGTATCAGACATATTGGTCACCTTTGGCATGGAAATTAGGTACTAATAATCAATAAAATATTTTAAAACTTTAGTGAAGTCACTAGGTACTAAAAGTATATGTTCTTGTGACTATAACTATGCTAAGACCAACACCAATCTTTGACAATATTTTAGGACTTAGAGTCCCACCAAGCATGAGAAAAAATATTTTAACTTGGATTTTCACCCGTTTAGGATATTCCTAACTCTCCTCATCCAAGTTTCATAATGGATACATCTGTCTTGTTGTGGGTAACAATTTGTTGAGAAGAATCTTTAGAAGGGCTAGTTCCCTTGATGCATTCTTTGAAGTACTTTATTTCCTATCAATTTTGGATGAAAAGGGTTGAAAAAATAACTAATAAATATAAAAATATGATGAAAAAATCTTTTATTTCCTCATATGAACTTAAAATATACTAGTTAGAGCTAAACAAGGCTTATTTCACATAAAACTCACAATTCAAGTTACATTGTCACATCAGTGTTTCATAAGCTAGGTTCAAGAAGCTATTTGATACTTAGGAGAGTAAATAATGATTAATTAAGAGAATAAATTCATATATAACTTGTAATAAACTCTTAAAATTGAAAATAAAACTAATAAATACCCGGAACAGTCACTTTTCTACACACTTGGTGAACAATGAAGGATAACATGCTATAAAAGATCATTATCTACTAAACAAGACCAAAAAGCTTGTAATAACACCCTATTATACAACATTTAAGTAGGAAAAATAAAAAAATTATCTATTCAAGAGTCATCAAAGTGAAAATTTGGCTAGCATTTCACCATCGATCAATGGAGGTTGCTAAAAAGAGCCAAAAGAGTCAAATTTATAGCTTATGAGAGAGAATCAAGACAAGGGAAGTCCAAATTTAACTTGTAAACTTGTAAAAATAATAAATTAGGTTGAAATTTCATTATAAAGATATATGAGATGAAAATTAAAATTTTAGGAAGTAAAAATGTCCATACAATCCATGAAATTTATGAAAAATGGCACAAAACTCCCAATTTTGGGTCAAAAATTTGATTTCATCATTTGGAGATGTTTGAACATCCAACCAATATCTAGGGATAGGTATTATTATTTAGATAATATTCAAGCTATTAAATCATAAAATTATTTGCACTGGTTTCATTCTTTCTCATCTTGAAACTCCTAGAAGGAAGCTATCACTATTTACAATCTTAAAAACTTCTCTTTTCTATCACCCCTCACACTTGGCCTCAAAATTGGCTTCATTTTCCCATGAAAATATATGGGAAGGAGTAAATTAAACTTATAAATACTATACATAGACTTATACTTCTCAGGTACACTTTAAAAGGGCTCACACTTAAGAGATTTCACCCTTCTCACCCTTGTGTCCACTATCCCAATTTTGACTAGCTAAAAGGAAATATATTGTTTGGACACTTATAAAATTTTCCATATAATACAATTACCATAGGGATTTATAATAAGTCTTTATAATCCCTCAAAAATTTATTGTATCTTCTGTAACCTCCTAGAATCTATAAAACACAAAAATATGGTGAGAAAAACCCTATTTTACATGTTGTCCATACAATTATGTATGACTCATTTGAATGGAGTGGAACTTGAGGAATTATTATCCATGTTCCAATATATTTAATTTACAAACTATGCCATTAGATTGATTTTCCAACCTCATCTCTCCAATCGGGTCATAACCAATGTTTGTAAGGGTTTTAGAGTAGTTTTTGGTCTTAAGAATTTTTCATAAAGTTTTCACATTAAATTTTAAATCAAATCATATAAAATAGTTTATATGGACCTCATATAACTGATCATGAGAGGTGTGAGAATTCAAAGTTGCTTTATCGAGCTCTTCTTTCCACTTGCACAAGTCAAATATTGGTTCCAAGCCAAAATTGCGTTCCCCTATAACTTATTTTATTTCCAAAGGATTAAAAACATCTTTACCAATCATATAAACATGTTTAAATATGGTGTAAATATAAACTCATTCTATAGTGTGATAGACTCACATTTGGACACTAGGTCTCTTCAAGACCTAATAGGTCTACTAGGCACCTTGATGGATTTGGATGTTAGGACTGGTACCTCATAGTTATGATGGTAAATAATAAATGATATATTTAATATTATTAAACCATATCATAAATTTTAAACACCTCACTTCTTCCTTTTCTCATTTTCCAATTAAACTTAGTGGAGGTTTGTCATGTTGGGCTGTGTGCATGAGCAATTTGGTCACGCTGAGGGGTCTAAACTTGATCTAGTGATTAAATAGAATCAATTTGAATTCCATAAACCTTATAAAATATTTACATGAGGTTAAAAATTTTGTTTGTAAATTTTGTTTCTCATTTTGTCCCCACTAGTTCATTTTGTCAAAACCTGATTTTCATGGACTGGATGACATCTGAGACAATATAGAGAGTTATATCCCTAATAACCATGGAAAATTAAATATTTTTTGAGTTTTCTCAGGTAATAATTATAATTTTTACTTTAGTTTTTTTCTTTATTCCATGATTTAGGTGTTCAACTATCTCCATTTGCCCAAAAAATACCTCAAAACCCCTTTTTTTTTGCAATCTTTCTTCAAATCAACCTAAGAGTCACTCTTTCAAGCCAAAAAGAAGTATTTATGTTTCTTAAACATGTATATAATAATAAATTCATTATTTTTTAGCTTATTATTCACCCAAAACTCCTCTCTTTGATAGATTTTTCACATTTGCTTACTGAACAAGCATGATTTTTCAGTCCACAGTACAAACTATTTCCCTTTGGACAAATAGGGAAGGAATTTGATCCTATTGGTAAGGTCTTGAACATTTGGGAACAAATATTTATCAGTCATAAAATATTTTTATTTATTTTTAATCCTTTTCCATCTCCCTTTAACAAGTTCATGTTCTACCTTATCCTTAGTAGCTTGCCTTCTGCCTGTAGGTGCATATAGCAGTTTAGAAGGCTTGTGTAAGCTGATTTATCCATTTGAATTTTCTTAAGAAATCAAAAAAATCTCCACTTAGGTGGTAATACATGAATTTATCAGTTCTTATCTCTCATTTTGATCTGATTTGTAGTTTGAAATCAACAAACTGAGCCTTTTATCCATAGGACTAAGTAACCCTACCTAACTACTATAGATGTGTGTGTGTGTGTGTGTGTGTGTGTGTGTGTGTGTGTGTGTGTGTGTGTGTGTGTGTGTGTGTGTGTGTGTGTGTGTGTGTGTACTATTTAATACTGGGTTTTGATTTGAATATGTCCTTTGGATCCACCCTAATGTTATCCAATCATTTATTTTAATTTTTATTCTTCATTTGAAAATTTCAAAGCACCATTTGGAACATCTATCTTAGGGTCACTATCTAATACATTGTTAGACTAGACACCCTACCTGTAAGTCATATTGATTTATATAAGGTTGGTCATGGTATCTGGAACTTACCTTACCATATTTTAAGACAAAAAAACATTTTATATCTCTCCTATATATTTTTTTCACCTTATATTCCCATCTAGTTCATGACTGGGTTTCCTTTTACCATTACTGGGACAACCCTATTTAACCCCTATAGGTGCCTATTTTCTCACTTGAGCCTTGTTCATGGTGAGTGTGGAAGTGAATTAAATTTTTAAAAATTTAATTATTTAATTTCAAAACCTACCAAAAAACTCAACTCTATCAACCAATTAAACTAGACCTTGCTTTCAACTGGGTAAACTATTGACTAAGAAACTTTGTTTTAAAGGCCATGTTGTAGGTCACTTTTACTCTTATTTATCTTTATTAAGTCACCAAAACCTTAATATATATGTCCCATATAATTTAGTAATGTGTAAATCTTCCCAACCATACAATCATCTTAAGTGTCTTAGAACCAACCTTGAAACTTATATTGGTTGCCTGACTGAGACACCCCTGCCTATGGGTGAACATAAGGTCTAGGCTTGAAAATAGTGCATATGATCTTATTATTTTCAAATACCATTTGATAATTATTTTGGGTCCACTTATTCACTTTTATTATCTCTTATTCACTATTTTGGCCCCTTAAACCTATTCACTATTTGTTTGCTTAGCTGAAGGTGAGTGCCTTCCATACAAGGGATACCTGGAGGTACCTATGAAACTTGAAAATCATACATCAATATAAATGTAATGATTTCCATGCCATTTTTGTACCATTTAAACCACTTGAATCAATCCCAACATGAGAAAATGAATTGTTTCCCACTAAAGGTGTCAAAAGACCTTCTACATTTTGTAAGCATGTAGATGCTACTATAGGTTTATAGTGCATAATTTGATTGGTTTGAGCCTCTCAATAGCTAATCTCCCTTTGATTCTATGGAAGGCTCTTCAAGTTCATAATGGATACAAGTTTTTTATGTTTATATTCCTTAAAAACTTTTTAAACCATGTTACATGATATCCAAAACATACCCTTGGACCATTGTTTCTTCATTTTAGGTATTGAAGCCCTAAATTCATAGTCCTTATCTTGGCAATGATCTTACACCCTATTCAGTCATCATTAAACTTAAAATATGCATGATGTGGTTTATTATATATTATTATTTCTTAAGGTGAGCTTTGACAAAAAAATTTAACACCTTCAAAAGGTATTTTAGGCCCTATTAGCACCACCTATAGTTGCATATTCTAAATTGAAAGCAAGCAGATAGCTAGCAAGATTAGTGCAATGGCATAACATTACATATTAAATGGATTATATATTATCTTCATACCTCCATATGAATTATTCATTCTAAAACACCTAAAATAAGTGCGAATTTTTTTTCTACAATGTGGGTTTGAGCTTCATAGCACTTGTAGATGTATATTCATGGTGATTATGTGAGGGTATCTTATGTGACTGCTCAGTCCCTATTATTTGAAAGCAATTTTAAGGTTTGATTCACCACTCTATGATTTTTGAGGACACACCAATACCTAAAAAACCTTCAATATTATCTCGTGAACATGTCATAAAGGTTTCAAACATATGATTTCTCAAGACTGACTGTGTGTGACATTTATAGGTTAGACACATAACATGATCCTTGTGAATGCAATATCATGAGGTATATTTTTGGAAAATTAATATGATGGTATTTGGGATTAAAAAACACTATAAACATAATAAACAACCTATCATAACTCTCTATAGTTATTGACAAATCATGAAAAACTAGAAGACAATAGAAACCTGCCACTAACACAGAATGGACTAGTCTTCAAACATGAGGTGAATTTATCATAAAATAAACTTGAAACTTGAAAAAAATAATGGGATAAATGTGTTGAAATATCAAAAAATATCTATAAACAACATGATTTTTTTTTTATGAAATTGGTCAAACCAAGGGAAAAATGATACGGTACACATATTAGCATGTAGATTTGCATAGTCAATTTCAATTTGATGATTCATAAAGAATAATTGATCATTATTAAAAATATTTAAATGGAAATAAATTTATTTGATTTTAAAACAACCTCTTAAAAATATCCTTCTTGAAACCTTTTGAGATATATGTACCAAACAAAAAACTAAAGGTCAATTTAGTGTACCTAGGAAACCAAGAAATGAGAAAAACGTTTTTGAGAAAGAAGTAGATATTTAAGATCAAATAAATAATTTAACTAATCATGGATAAGTTGAAGAGTCAATTATTAATATTTCCCATGTGACACACTTCCAAAGAAAGCTATACAAGTGCCAAACTCACCTTTTCTTATAAGAAAACTACCTTTTTTCTGAATGACCTACCAATTTTCAGTTGGTTTCAATTTAACTAAGACTTCATAAGACACATTTCACATGACATCACCCTTTTACAATTTCACATTTCCCAAAAAATTGGTATAAATCATTAAATACACCTTTTTGACCCCTAAAATGACTCAAAAGGACATGTTGGCTAATGAAATTTATGACCAAGGCTAATATATAATTGAATAGAATTAATTGACATAAGAAAAACCTCATGAAAAGATACCATTCCCACAAAAACATCTATAAAACATAATTTTTAACCAGGGATCCCCTAATTTGACCTAAAAGTGAAATTTGGTCAACAATATATTAAATTTATAGAGGAATTATTCTTAAATGATTAGATAATTGAGAGAACTAGTATGATCCAGTCATAACATGATCTAGGAGCATGACCTAAAGGGACTTAAATTAACTAGTGTAGATCATGAAGAATAATCTATAGTGTACTCCGTCTCATACCCATGTACATCAAAAGAAAGAGGAGTGTCAGGTTTAATAGAATGATATATAAAAACATCAATTAATTGAATTCTAAAATAATTGGTAGAATGCTCAAATTAGTGATGAATGGATGATAGATAATGAAGGACTTATGCATAATTAACTTGGGAATATCTAGCTAAGAAAGGGTCATTGAGGTTATATCCATAATTATAGTCAAGGGTAGTAAGATCGATGTTAAGGGATTCCACTAATATATCACTAGAATAGTAGTGGGAAGTCGGTTGTATAGGGACAAGTACATAAGTAAGAACCTCATAGATAAGGGAGGACTTATGCATCAATAACTTGGGAATATCTAGCCAAGATGGGGTCATTGATGTTGTATCCATAATCATAGTCAAGGGTAGTAAGATCAATGTTAAGGGATTCCACTAATATATCACTAGAATAGTAGTAGGAAGTTGGTTGCATAGGGATAAATACATAAGTAAGAACTAACAGTTGTATTCTTATATAAGAGAGGTATAAAATAAGGAGAAAATTGAGTGATGATGCTAGGAGGGATGTCTAATATATTTATCTTGAGGATTCTATCATTGGACTTGTCTCTATAAGAATCTAGGATGTTTTTTGAAATGTTTCCCATAAAACTAGAGTGACAACTATAACCTTTGTTAGAGTTGATAGGATAATTAAATCAATTGGGTTCATAGACATTAATACTAGGTAAATGTTCAAGGGTTATTATTCTAAAAATGTTATGTTCATGGACATTTTCAAAATTATAAGGATTGGTAGCATCTTGAATGTTGTAAATAACACCTTTTTGAGGTATCTTGATACACTTAAATGTAGAGGAGGTGATTTCCCTCATCTAATGGTCCATGGTTGACCAAGAAATATGTTGTAAGGTAGTGTATATTTAAATATCATAATCTTGACACTAGATATGATGAGATGAATTATGATAGGAATCTAAACATAGCCAAATGGAGGTATTTACATTCTATCATAGCATTGGCACATACATTGGTAGATTTAACGTTACACTCAAAGTATCTAAGGGTTTTTTATAAATTAAAGGGAAGTGACACAAATAAAATAACCTTTAAAAATCAAGACACACTTGAATTGAATATCACCAACTTTGACACTAATTAAAAGGGGATGATCATCCATGCAAATTAGGATTTTTTCATGTATTATAGAAACAAAGGGAAATTTAAGTGAAAGATATGCATTTGTAGTCTTATCAAACTGGATAGATGTCTCTTTATAATTTTTTTAAAGGATATCCTTAGACCTAGAAAAAGTAACCTATTTCCCCATAGGTGATGTTCAAGGATTGTTAATTTTAAATATGAGTTCCATCAATTAGTTACGATGATGTAGAAAAGTCCTCATAAACTCAAGAAATTGAATCTATGGAGGGAACTTAGAAATTTCTATAATAAGATCATGTTCATCAAATCCGAGTAGAGTTGGATATGGCTACAATTAAGGGTGGGAATTATGAAGTGAATAAACAAGTAAGTTGAAGGTCCAAGAAAAATTTAATATGTAATAGAGCTATATAGTTTTACAATTACAGATATAGTAGGGTTAGGCTAAGTAAATGACATTAGGCTAAATAATAACTTTTTTGTACATAAACCTAGAAAATAGATTGAATTGGGCTAGTCAATGAAACAAATTTAGAATGGTAAATAGGAAAAAATTGCATTAAGTTGGTTGATATAATATTAACTAAAGTGGAAACATAATTAGACTGCATTGAGTTGGTTGATGTAGTAGGCACAAAAACTAGAAAAAAAAATAGATTGCATTGAGTTGATCAATGTAGTAGGGATTGAACTATAAATAATTAGACTACTTTATGTTGGTAGATGCAATAGGTTCTGATCTAAGAAAAAAACATACTACATAAGGCCATTGGATGTAGTAGGGATGATCTAATATTAATAAACTATACCATTCTAATCAATAAATTGAAATAAGAGTTGAAGGATCAATGTAATTAATTATGGTGGCCAATATAGTTTAGATGGAAAGGGATACCAATAGCATCAAAATGGATGATGTAGTTGGGATCTTTATAATATCAAATGTAATAAGTTATTCAAGCTCTAAGTTCATGAAATGAGGTTAATAAGTATCCTAAATTATTTGGTAAGTAGGATGTTGGTCATGAAGTTATGAGGATAAGATAAAATATATTAGACTACATACTTCATGTTGTTCATGTTAACCATGTTTCCACATTGCTAGATGAATGTGGATTAAAGGTGGTCTCAACAACAATGGTATCATAAGGCTAAATATAATCATTTGGCCATTATATAAGATTATGAAAATGATTGAGGTGATCATTAGCTTCATGAAGAGATTCACATTTGAATTTGGATTCATGGATTTTTTCTACCTAATGATGGGATTTCTATCTCTATTTAATCTTAACTTCATGATCAAATTAAGGAATGAGAAGGAAAGTGTAAGCAAGGATCTTAAGTTTTTGATATGTTTCATGTGAATGCCCCTAGTAGGCATTAAACCAAAAAAAAATTTGTGGTTCAAACATGAGTATGAGGTCTATTAGTGTACTAAACTTTAGGTGAGGGTCTAGGATGACATTTCCTAATTTCAACCATAGAAATGGGTTAGTCAATGCCAATTTTATTCACATGATCCAATGAATAAGGAGGTTGGAAGGGTATTACCTTGATAAGTTTAGAAATATTCACATCATTGGAGATACCTAGGAGAATGGAGTTGATGTTTCACGTGAATTTGTATGTATCTGTGATACCAATGCCATAACATTTCCATATTTAGACTTCATGGGAACTCTAATTCCTATACTGGGTTGGAAAGGATCAAACTTTCTCATGTCTAAGTTCAAATTTGGATTGATCAAGGGACTCTTAAAAATATTTTGGAGAGAAAGTCTTTATGTCTTATTGAAGTTTGGAATTAAAACCATTGGTAAACAAGTGGAGAAGGTTGTCATCCATGATGTTGTGTTTAGCCTTGTTAGCTAAGGATTTCCACCTCTTGATAAAATATTTGGTAGTATCATATTCTACTTTCTTTCAATTGATAAAATGGGCTAATTTATTTGTATAAATATTTTTGGTTTGAAATTATCCAACCAATGCCTTAAGTAAGTATTCTAAGGTAGAAATAGAATGAGACTAGAGTTGGATATACCAATCAAAGGAATCACTTGATAATGTTTTGGCAAATAGTTTGGTAGCGATAAATATGTTGATTTTAATCTAATATTTATCAATATTTCAAATCCAAAATAGGATTAATAGATCCATTATAGGTGATTATAGGAGTAATACCACCTATATCAATATCTATAATTTGAGGTACTATTTATTTGTTTTGAATATGTTTGATTACTATATAGAAAAGAGGAAGTTGAAGAATATGATTTCCAAAATATTATCTATGTGCGGCAGGGAAGATTTTTATTAAGCTCTCCTCATTGAGTTTTTTGAGGTTGATTCTGCATTTTCAAATTTTGATTTTGTATTTTCATCATTTGATTAGTGTTATAAGCTTGGAAATAAGTATATAGTTCATAGATTGAAATAATATTTTATTTGGATAAACATATCATTGGATATAAGAAAAAGTATGTATAGCTTGTTGAGATGCGCTAGCATTAAAATTAATGTGATTAATAGTGTGGTAAATTTAGGTTGCCCCACTATAAGAAAGATTGATCATATTAGCAGAGATACTAGGTAAGGTGAATGAAGAAGGATTGGATGAAGCCATGAAATGACTTACCCAAATTACTATACAAAAAATAATAATAGGGGAAAGAGGAATATCTACATGATGTACCATCATGTACTAGTAGACCATTACAAGGTCCTTCACCTATGCTTAGGATGTTCATTAAGATAAAGGACCATTTTAGTTTTAAGTTCAAGATCACATTCATCCTCTCTGATAGGAGGGTAACCTTGGTCAATAATATTAGAATTTGTTAACATGGCATAATTGGAGTTTTAGTTGCCACATGATAATTGCTTGGGTTTTGATTAATTTTTATGACCAAACTAATAAGAATACAAGATCTAGGAATTTTGTGAGAATTAGTGAATTTAATAAAATCCTACTGGGTTCTCTCTTGGATATATCAAAAATGTAATCCATAGTGGAAGATAATAATTTAAAATAATTGGGCTAGTAGGTGTAGTAAATTTGACAAAAATAGACTATATTGGAATGGTTGATGTAGTTAAGAACTAAAATTGGGCAAAATCAAACTATATTGAGTTAGTTGACACAATTTATAGAGAGATGTGACAGTAAAATAGAATGAATTAGGTTTGATGATGTATACTAGGGAAAAAAAGGATTTATATAAATTTGGATAATACATTTGAATAGAAGGTGGGAAAAATAAGACTATATCGAGTTGTTTGATGCAAACAAAGAAGCTCACACACAATGAAATGTATCTATCTATTTGACATAATTTGCATGCATAAGGGTCTTATCAGGTTGGATGATGTAGTCTATAAAAAATAGAACATAATTGTCTTAAGATGGTCGATATAATATGTGAGAAAATAATAAGCATTAAATTGATCATAACTAACTTATAAAAATAAGATTAGTTTAGTATGTTACAAGGATTTCACTAACAATGTGGGTTCTTAAATATACTTACTTTTTTGTTGATTAGTGTCAACATGATATTTCATAGCACTAATTATAAAGGCTAAATTTTTCATGTATTCCAATAACCTTAATTCTAAGGGTGTAATGAGAGTAACATCCTTAGGCGACACACTTCTCTTAGGTCCAATAAGAAATCAGATGGATGGTAAGATTCCTATGGTTCAATGAAAAAGGAATCCCTAGGTGTTTTTGATATATAGTGTGATATGTGGAAACTAAAGTTCATGTTTTATTTTTTCTATTGCCTAGATATTTGAATAATATCCCTCACTTCAAGGTGTTAGTAAAATAATTGGTTGTTTATATAAGAATGACAGCTCCTAAGATTTTAAATACTACCTGAACAATCTTTAGGGAAACCAAAGAAATATAAAATAAAGCATAAAGTAAAATTTTCAACTTTTAAGGAATTTAATTTAAAAAATAATAGAACAATATCTAGATAGCCAATACAATTTAAAATTGAATTAAAATAATAATTTTAAATTAAGAAAACAAAACTATATTGGTTAGGTTGATGCAGTGGAACACATGCATAAAATTGTATTAACTTGGTTGATACAATCTATTCATGCACATAATGGTATCACATCTAGTAGATACCATTGAAAAACATGTAAGGAACTTTAGGGTTGGTAGATAGAGTTACCTAAAGGACTAGAACTAGATAAAGATAGTTAATATAGTTGGATAAACAAAATGGCAAGAATCTAAGGAGAAAAAGTGTGAAATTTGATCCAACCTAATGATGGTGAGGTTCATGTTGGGTTCACTAAAAATTTAAGCATGGGCTACGATTAACCTACACCTATCATATCTCAATAGAATCAGACTCAAATGAAGGTCAATAAAAATAAATCAACTAATAATTAATGAGGTGGGTAATGGTTAATGAATAACGTAAATCTAGAAAGAGAATTAAAAATAATAAATTATGAAATGGGAATGGTTTCAAATTCTATGCTTATGAAACAAGGATATAGCTCTAACTAAACACCTTTGTAGATCCAAATATATGAAAGTAAATAGGTGAAGTAAATTAATGATACAAATATTTGATTATAAGTGGTTTAAATTAAGGTTAAGGTACAATGGTAAACAAAATGGGAGTTTGTGCACCTAAAGTATAATATGGAAAGTCTAGGAAATCATATGCCTACCCTAGATTAATTTAGGATAGAGAGAAAACAAGCAAGAATACACACACATCCAATCATTAATCAATATAAAATATATACTAGTAAGTAAAAAATGAATGAGCATGAGGTTATAAATACTTACTTTGATGTGGATCTGTTGATCCCCAATGTCTTCCTTAGCTCAAGTGGATATTTATAAGAGAATTTTATGGGTTGAATACTTCAAATTTATAAAATACTCAAGACTCCTTCAATTTGGAACTCCCAATGGATTCCTCTATTGAATTTCAAAATATAACCTCAAGACTAAGACATCTCAAGATAAGATTCTAGACCAAACTCCTACATGTAGACTTAGGGAATAATTCAAAGTGAAATAAAAATAAAATGAGTGTATATGATATGTTTCAAATTAAATATGACCTATTTTATAGTTTTTTGATACCCAAAATCAAAACCCAAATATATGTTGATGGCATTAACCCAATCAATGTAATTGGAATATGTTGACTACCATAGAACTACATCTAAAAGGCCAAATTAATACATTTAAAAAATAATATTTTTATGACTACATCATTCTTGTCGATATATTAAAAAATTATTGGGTATTTGTTATTTTCTCATAATATGAATAATCTTTGTGGGTTTTCCACCTCTTGGAGGTTTTTCCACATATATCTATGTTATGGTGTTTTCAACTTTGCTCTCATTGCTTTATGGTGAATGTCTTTTCTATTGGTCTCGCATCTAAATATGGTGTTCATATGCAATCATATTGCTTGTTTTGTCAAGAATGAAAAGGCACTAAATAATTGAGATCAGATAGGATGATGCTATAGGGCATGAAAAGGGCTAAAATAAATGACCAAAGGAATGATGGAAGAGATAAATGATAACACAATTTGAGGAGGGTAGTCTTGTGATAGGAAAGAATATAATCATGTCATAAGAACAACATATTTCACAAACATCCATGAGCCTTTCCAAATCCCTATTAGGGTGTACCCTTTAAGGCATACACTTAGGGAGATCAATCCTTGAGAAGTCGTTAAAAAATACATCATAAGTAAATATCAAAGTGAAAAATATTATGTGTATAAGACCTCTACTATTGACACTACCATTTCATCTACACCTTTGGATTTTTGGGAAACACAAGGCTTACACTATATATCTATACGTATGCCTAAGACCCTCATGAAAACCATTTATTCTATTCATGTAAAGGTTTGTAGTTATAATAAGTTATAACAAAATATAGTTAATCAATGGATTCACAAGCCTTGATTCATAATATTTCACCACATGATATTGAATAATATCCTTTATCTACATGGTTTTTATCTCCTAAAAATACACTATCTGAAGGTAAAAAAACATTCATAATGCAACATCTCCAATCTTTTCATGTGGCATGTCTAGATTATGTTTTTAACAATAACTTGGTAACTAAATGATTTCTGAGAAGCTTAAAATATTATGCCTTGCATTAGTTTTATGATATACCTATCCATTTAGTCAAATAATTCAATCCATTAGTAGACATTTTTATCAAGCATTTTTTTATCAAAATTAACTAAAATATCTCTTATGTGTACATTTCTAAACATAAGTAGAGAACTAGCGAACCTATTATTGAATATGTACATTAGTGAAAGACTATGATTTACAAAATGAATAATACCTTAGTAGATAATGAATTACAATATATATTTAAATAATTTTTTCTATAAACTTTTCATGATTAAACCATTTTTAATAAATGCATATTGTTTGAGGATATTTGTCATACACTAATAGAAAGAGAATTTCAGCTTCTCACTCTAGACAAGCTCAAATATGCACCTACATCTACTTCAAATTTCAAAATGAATTTTCAATTCAAATAATCTTACAAAGCTAAACTAACAGATGATAAAACTAAATCAAATATTAGAGTTAATGTTAGTTCTCAAACTTTGGAAAGATTGTTTTATCAGATAAACCAAGAAGGTAATTTTCTAGGTTACCACAACTACCTCATAAAGTGATAAAAATTATTTTTTGAGTGCAACCTAATTACTCTACCTCCACCATTATATTTTGACATGAGTAGACCTAAAATTATATCATTCAATATAAATAGACACTGTGATTACTATAGATGTAATGGACACTCTAATAATATATGTTTCAACATCAAACACCACAATCAAGGTATTATTGATTAAAAAAAGTCATTAAGCTAATAAATTTTATAGACAAAGATAAGACATGACAAAATAAAAATACTAAGATGAGTACTTTTAATGAGAAATTCCCAAATCACGAGACAAACAAGGATAATTAAGCAGTGCATCATACATATAATGGACAACCACCTCCTAATGCATATGATCATCTAATTGATGTAATAAATTATAAAATTATTAAAATCTCATAACCATGTCCTTTGATCACCTTTGGTGATAGTAGTAAAATGGATGGTGAGTCTAATTTCCAAGCTTTATGTATAAGATCATACATTGATAAAAAAACCATACAAAATGTATTATTATATAATGGATCAAGTGATAATGCATGTATAATGACATTTATTCATTCATTGTGTTACACATCACATTAAATACAAGGAACATATAAAAATGTCAAAACATTCAATAGGAAACAATAAAATACTTTGGGACACATTGTGTTACTTCTTCAGGTGAGTATTACTACAGTATCTACTCATTTTATAGTTCTATCATAGAAGGATATATTTGATATGATATTAGGACAACCTTGGTAGCATAATCTATTTTTTTTTACCTTCCATGGTACATAGATTCCTAAAGTACATTCATTACAATAAAGTGATTCAATTTCAAGAATTAAATATGAACACCCTCTATAATATATGGAGCTTAATCCTCTCCATGCACCACCATAGTGTATTGATACATCTAATCAATAAAAAATCACATTTACAATTTTGAACCCATGCAAAAACATTATATCTAACCAATTCAAAAATAAGCAAAAAATTCTCATAAGCAACCAATACAAAAACAAGTGGCATATCAGAGAAAGGTGTCAAGTTATCAAAAATCACCATTACATGAAACATCATCTAAATTTACTATACACATAAACCAACATGTGTTGTAAAAACACACAACATTTGGAACAATATTTTTCTAATAATCAGATTTCAAATATCTATCGTGACATAAAAGAATTGGAAGGTATCCAATTTCAAACATCACAACTTCAAAACAATATATTTCATAGACGAAATTTATATAAGGTATTTTTATTACTCAATTACTTCAACATGGTAGCATCATAATGTAAAATTACTCCGTTAATCACTTGAATCAAAATAACCACTTGGAAAATCAAGAGGAAAATGTGGAAGATACCCAGAACTACAAAAGGAAAAAAATAATCTGAAGGAAGACCCAAAAGAAAAAATTCCATCTATTTCATCACTAAGGAACACCTATAGCCATATCGTATGAAATAAATAAACAAGATGCTAATGAATACTGAAAAATTTGTTCCCTATTTTAATTTAATTAATTTCCTCAGTAGTCACAATTTGGGAAGATTTTTTTAAAATCAAACCTCAAATTTCATGGTTAAATTAGAACCTGACCATTATATTCCCCTCCATAGTAAATAAAATAAAAATAGAAATAAACTCTTCTCCAACTATTTAATGCATAAATCCATCAAATAAGGGGGAAAAATCCCTATATGAAGTCTTCCACAATGGAAAAGAAAAGAACAATGCATCCATACTTATGATAACGCATGCTGGAAATCCTCTACAACTGGGAATATAACCTATTATCCATCTACCTCTACTTATTAACATTAGAAATTAAGATCTCATATAAACCCAACGAATCATTTGAATCACCACTATAAACCAAAAAGAATGGATTCTAATAGAATCTCAAATTTTTTAGAAAATACATGTCTGATATCTTCCTAAAAATAATATTAAAAATTAAGTGACAAAAACTGTTATGAAAACCACATAGTGCCATATAAAATATGACCTAATTTATTATTAATTGTCTTACCTTTTATCATATCATTGACAATATCCATTGACTCCCATTCCATATAATTACTTGATGAAAACCTTTGTACTTGGATAGCTTGATTCCTTCCAACAATGTAATAGTATTTTCTTCTTTATTAGTAGAATTGGTGATTAAAAAAGACCCACCGACCCCACCCCCAAAAAAATCTACCTTGAACAAAATGAAGTAGACAATTTGCTTTAGAAAATATAGGATTTCCATAACACCATCAAAATTGAGTTTAACAAACCAAAGTCATGGTGGAAACTTCTAATATATCTTTTTCACTATTTTTAGATTGTTGAGTACTAGACATCACAATCTTAGGCTAGTTGTTTAGGTTTTCTAGTTCTTTTAATTCTAACATTTTTTGTCCATGCCCTACAAGATACTATAAGAATCAATTAAACAATTAATTTTTTCATTATAACCAATTAAATTGCATGATTTCACATATTATTATGATAATGCATGTGTACTTCTCGTACATGATATTAATCTCACTCATTACCAACTTTCTATTCTTTTGCTAAAAGTAATTATTTATAATTTTTTTAATTAAACTTTCTATTATATAATATTTTTAATGTATAAAATTATAAATATTTTATTATTGTAATTATATTAAAAAATGTTATTATTATTATTATTATTATTATTATTATTATTATTATTATTATTATTATTATTATTAGTATTATTATTATTATTATTATTATTATTATTATTATTATTATTATTATTATTATTATTATTATTATTATTATTATTATTATTATTATTATTATTATTAAATATTTATCCTAAGCTTTTTAAGCTTTCTATTTTTTCAAATTAAAAAAATTTATAAATATTATTACAACAGTTTTTTATTTAAATATAAATTCAAACAGCCATATAATTCTGATGGTCAATATGCAAGTTCTATTTCTCTATAAATCATTCGTATTGTATTTTAGTCATGCTTATATTGAGGAAATATGTGAATGAGTAGTTGTGGATTACAACGAGAAGACATAAACTCAATCTAGTTATACCTTGTAGGCTTGTACCCTTTGTAATATACTTACAATTAATTACAAATTTACATACAAATGCAATCTCTTTTCTACTAACCTACAACTTAGCCTCCAAAATGCTTAATATAAAACTAACACAATTGACATTATAATTTCTATTACAATTGGCACCTAAAAAAATCACATATCTATGTTCTAATTATTAAATGAATTCAATTTTCATATTATTCTCTTTTACTCTGGTAAATTATTATGTGGTTTTGTTTAGCTATAACATTCTCTCTCCATATCCAACATGAAGTATTGTGCCTTGCTAATATGCAATCTTTGTTTTACTATCCTATAATTTAACTTCCAAAATCCCTAATATAAACTAACACAATAAACATTACATTGTTTATTACAATTGAGACAATAAAAATAGAGACTAACCACTACACAATCCTTGTTCTATTTATTTAAACTTAAATAAAATCATTTTTAGAATTTTTTTGCTAGATCCTTGCCCAGAATATTTCCAATTCATTTATCTTATCTTCAAAAAAATAATTTGTTCCACTCCTTCCAAATTTTCTAGATAAAATTTATTAGAGTACCTTACCAAAAACTAGAAAGGTTTTCCAAACAATCATTCCAAGAGAAAAAAAATATATTTAATTAAATTTGAGAAAACCCAAGGTTGATCTAACATGGAGAATAGATAAGACGACTCCTATACTGGATATGAAAAATGAACGAGGAGATGCTCCAAAGATTTATCTTTTTTTTATTAAAAATAACATTGATGGATATAACAAAAAAAATCCCATTCTTTTAAGTCCACATTAAGTCAAAATTATTCACAAATATGCTATCAACGGAAATAAATTGGCATAGTGCGTGCTAACTAGATTCTAAATAAAAGAGCTAGGCCCAACGTATTAAAAAAATAAATTCTTCCACAACATATGTATAATCAAATTTGATAGTATATATGCCAAACTTTTCCATTGTCCATCTCAAAGTATCTTCCATGTGTTTTATTTTTTTAAATATCATTTTTAAAATAGGAAAACAAAACTTTATTTTCGTTAGGTTGGGATTCAACATATACAAAAATATATCTTTATTTACTATTATCAATTGAGATAAGTAAATCAACACAATACTCATAAACCCTTACACCCCAACATGGTTCTATAATTTGTTGATTGTTACCATATATTTCATCTATTACAACATTGGTTCCCTTGCCATGAATTAGCCCAAAACTATTTTAATTGTCTATTCTCGACATTTGAAGTCATGTTTTAAAAGATTATTTTTCATGAGAGGACAATGAAATTATAGTTATGGGAGCCCAAGGTCAGATTATTAGAATTGAAAATACTTTTAGGCCTATTATTGTCTATATATTTACCCCCAAATAATATGAATCCATAGAGTTGAATCTTCATCATGCAGACACCAAACTAGTTTTATACCTAAAGAAAGGTTGTGAAACTAAATGCTTTGTACCTCTGTTCCACCAACAAATTTTTATCTACATATATTCTCCCATTTTTAAAAGATATATCTCTCTTTCTTATTTTCCATGTCCAAATAAATCTCTTAAAGTATTATTTAACCTTTTCACTATTCCAACTAGAGCTTGCATGACTTAAAACAAATATACCATTTTTTTGGGTAATACACACTTAATAATATTAATTCTTTCTACAAGACTTAGCCATTTCTCTTTCGAACATGCCACATATTTGTATGATTTATTAATTCTTTCCACAAATTTGATGATGATACATTTATCTTATCATATTTATAAATTAAATTTTAGACTTTTGAAGAATGGTTTTTATTTACAGGATACCACATACTTTATCAATGTTTTCTTGAGAACCAATCTCTCATTCATCTCACTTGATCCAAAGAAAAGGATGTTATCAAATAAATATAAGTGGATGCTTGGATAATATCCATCATAAGATTTAGGCCCTAAAATAATATGATTCATTTTTCTTATCTACATCAAAAATATACCCAATGTTTCCACCATAATAATGAATAGGTCAGGAGAAATAGATTCATATTTTTGTATCCCTCTTGAATTTTCTAAAAATATATCTATAATACCACTAATAAATATGGAAAATAAGACCCTCATGATACAATTCATGACCCATATGATCCAACCCTCTTAGTAACAAAAACAAACTAAAAATTTTCTTAAAAGAAAATCTAGTTATTTTTGTCATATTTCATATCAATGTCAAATTTTAGTAACATAACTATTTTTTCCATCTTGAGAGCATGGAAGATATCATAAGTTATAATAAATCCATTAAAAATATTATTTACAACTCCATTAAAAATATTATTTTCACTCAGAAATTAGGATAAATTATTACAGGAATTAAAATCTCTAGTCTTTCAATGATAACTTCTGATATTATTTTGTAAAGTATATTACAAATTGAAATTGATCTAAACTTTATAAAATTAGTTGGATTGTATTTATTTATAATAAGAGATATGAAAGTAAAATTTATATCACTGATAACATTCTTACACTACAAATATTAATTACCACTTTTGTCAATTCATTTCCAAAAACGTCTGAAAACCTTTAAAATACATCATCTATAAACCCTTCAGGGTTGATGCTTTATTTGGTTCCATTAGGGGGAGGATAACATTAATTTATTCATATAGAAAAGGTTTCAATAAATCCTCAATATAAATTTTTTTCCTCAATATAGGTACATTAGATAAAAATATGTCTATAATTCTCTCATATTTATTCATTTTTTTTGATATAAGTGTTAACAAAATATGATTATTATTTTTTAGATCACTTTGGATTCATCTGGAAGCAAACCATAAACAAATTTTATGTTTATATGTCTATTTAATTGTCTCCTATATTTTGTTTTTGTATTTCTATCTTCCTCAATCCACATCTCCTTGGATTTCAGAATCCATAAAATCTCATCTCTTATGTAAACCTAAGGAAGCTTACTCAACAAATTCTATTATTTTTTAAGATGTTAAGGAAACATAGGAGAAAGATTAATTGTGTATTTTTTCTTGAAATTCATCTTCCAAAAGATATTTTATTTAAATATGATTTTTACCAAAAAAATCATCATGTTCCAAACTATCAAAGTCTTTAGAGAATTTAAACATGAAATAACCTTATCCATGATCAAAACCTTGCCACCATGTCTTTATTTTTTCTTCAAACTTTGAATATTTGATCCACATGAGCTCAAAATTTAATAGGTACCTCTCAGACACTCTATAAGTCTCAATGAATAAATAAATTGGTGTGATCTTGTTTTGAGACATTCAAAATGAATGATTCAACTATCCAATTACATTCCAATCATGAAAAATAAATTAGGAATCTACTTGTTAATTCTTAAATATACATTAACCATTTCTTCTAATTTTTTGATTCAAATTTACCTATTTGTTAATAAGATCCATTAATGAATTGGAAGACAAAAAATCCTAGAAATTACTCTCCAATTAATACTACTTCATAATTCCACCCGTCTTATCATTAGATCCAATAATTACATTAAAACCATTCCCACAATAATTTTCCTTCCCAAAAATTGATCTAACACTGTTGAAGTCTCAGTAAACTTATAGAATTTTGTATTGTATTTTATATTCCATATTCATTTATAATTAGTCTTAATTTTTTTTAATGTAACTTTTCAAATATTGTTTTTATATTCATGTTGGTTCTTGCCTCATCCATTTTGTCATACGTCATGTTTTAGCCTATATGATATGTTCAAAATTTATATATTATACTCATGGAGAGGGAGAGCCCAATTCCACCCATTTCAATCTTAGTGCATCACTACTCTTTTATGTTATTCTTTCTGTCTTCTAATTTACTCTTAAAGTTTTATATTAAGATAATTTAATTCAGGTTGAAACTAGGATATGAAAACAAAAACTCTAAATATTTTTCTATGAAACAAAAGTTTCATATTAAGTATAACTTCCCAATTTGTGCCTAAACTGTGGGAAACATTTCAATCATATACATATGCACATAAATAGTTTTTGGAATGCCTTATGAGACCGTTATTTAAAGTCTTTAGAATTTAAATTTTACACCTGTATATAAATATCAAGATCAACAACCAATCAATCATTTAAAATTGGGGTTTTTGTGGAGAAGCATATAGACAATTGTTTTTTTAAGTCATCATCCACTTGAAAAATATACTAGATACAAAAAATAAGGAATTAACATTACCTTCACATATGAAAGGCTTCTATTTTACAATAAAATTGCTATTGTAATATAATCATATTGTCATATCAAACCAAAGAGTTCATCACTTTATTTCTTGGAACTCTAAGAGACCATTACATTCTAAAATAATATTTAAAATCTAATGATAAACTTAATATATATTATTCTTTTATACCTATAAAATTAATTTAAAAAGTGGAAAATCTAAATGTAATGCATTCTATTACATATCACATAGAAAGATGTGAGCCTTAGGTTGCTTTCAGAATCTCAAAAAGAAAAACTTTTTGAGACAAAAATATCCATGTAAGATATCAATAAAATCCAAAAACATCCAAAGACATGTTAGGGTTCACAAAATAAAGAAAATTAAATGCAGAGTTTGTGTATAGAGACGTGAATATAAATTACATAATTTATGAAGGTGAAACAAATAAAATTCTTTTTCAAAATTAGAATGTGGTTATTTATTTGAATTCCTCTAAAAAATTTTACATTTAAAGAAAAATTTGAATGTGATTTTATGTTATTTCATAAAATATAAGGTCTTAAAAAATTGGACATTCTTGCATGTTGAAACTATCAGTCTGAAAAAAGTTAAGTTTTTTTTTTTTCACTCAAAGCAATGGTTTATAAATATTCAAGGAAATTTCATAACTTTCATTGTGATTTTTTCACCATTATGAGTATTTAAGTGGTAATTTCTCATGTTTTAACTAAAGAGTAAGAGTAAGGCCATGAATAAATTGATCTTATCATTTTTGGAGACTAATTGAATATTCTTCTTGCATTGATTTTAGATATTATGTTTCCACTCAATTAACATTTGTAATCTAAATTTAACCATATTTTAAATTTTGATAATTTAAGTTTTCGACTTAATAGAACTTTATATATAATTTCATTTAATTGTATTCTTTCATTCAATTAGACTATTAATTTAGTTGAAATGATTTGAATATTTTGAGATAAAATAAGGTACTTAAAAGTGGTTCACATACTTTCTAAGGATTTATATTTCTTTTAATTGGACTTTATGGGGTGGACAATACCCTATATAAATATTATATGATAATTTATCTGTTGATATTTATATGGAGGTGGTGGGTGATTATGTTCTATAGATTAGGCACTTGTTAATTGAAAGATGTGAAATTGTTCCAATAAAAATATATTTTCCAGAAAGAATATATAAAATATATTTCATAATCAATTTACTTTTTATTAACATATATTGAATAGTTTAAAACTCTTCTTACATTAATTTTAAATACCATGTTTTCATTTCATTAAGATTTGGGTTACCTCATTTTAATATTGAAATTGTACTTTTTGAAAATTGAATTTGACCATATTTAAATTCATTTATACTACTTCGGATTAAGCTAATATTCCATATAAATCTCATTTCAAATACGTCCATGGAATTTGTATTTATATTGATTGGAATTGGAAAAAAATATTCGGGCAGAGTTTTAAATATCGAAGTGACATCATAATTCGCAAGCTTAACATGGGATTTAACCTCAAACTGTATTTAAATTTTATATTTACAACACACATTTTGAGATGGGATTTTAGAAGAAATACATATATGAGGGATGTTGAATTTAACCAATTGTACTACCTGCTATTAAAGGACATAAAATATTAATTAAAACGCTGTCCAGGAATGTCTGGATTTAGTCTATTTCAAAAATATAAGCTCGGATTAGGGCTTTTAGGTTGTGAATTTGAGGAACATATGGAGAGATAACGTATATTTTCCAAATGATTTATGCCGCTGGGAAAAGGGCCATCTAATGTGAATTTGAAAAACTCGTTATCAAATTCAAAAAATTCAAAAACATTGCAAGTATTGAAAACTAATACTATTGTACTTGTCCCCGAAAAATCGTAATTCAAATGATAATAAAAGTAAATAATTTGTTCCATCACAATTTATGGATAGTATTTTAATGTCGTCCTTTCCATAAATCGGTCTCTTGAGAATTGATACAAGACATTCTTATAGTAAAGTAGTTAATACAACAAATATTGTGTGGATCATAAGTAGAAATATATAGCATTACGACGTTATAGGAGAGTATTTTGAATTTTAACATTGGCATTGTTTTTTACTGTGTTTTATAATTCATAATTATTACTGTAATTAGGGTTTAAGTTTATAGTGATGATGGAGTAAAACTAGTCTACTTGTTTATCAGAGAAGAGACAGCTTGGATGACGGTCATAACCAAAATAATTATGCCCACCAATAGGGAAACAGCATGCCACGGTTTTGAGAAATACTCTTCCTGGAATTCGCTCCTCCAGTTCTTTAATTTGCTGTCATAATGTTCTTTGGCCTTTCTCCGAACTACCGTAAATACTTCAACGTGATCACCAGAAGTGATTCTCTTGCTTAGCTTGTTGAACATGGTAGCTGTATCTTTATCAGTTCCGAGCGAGCTTTCAATGACATCGGATTTTCTAAGCAGAGAAACATCTTTGTCGATGTCAATCAAGTCATTCATTAAATGCATATACTGTGAAATTATGGTTTGTTTGGGACGCAATGAGCACCTTTGACACTCTTCATAAGCCAGTAAATTCCGCAAGCGTGTTTCTGCGCTATCAGCAACATGTATTCGGGGGAGGTAAAAGATACTGCTTCTAAATTTTGATCTCTTTTTAAACTTGACTTCTCCTATTTCGAATTTTACACCAGCCTTTTGTAATAACTCTGCCCTAGGGATAGACACCCTCTTTTCTGTTGAATTGAAAGTGGTGGGTGTTAAGAAGTTTGCATTTACATTTCTTAACAAATCTAAGAGATGGCATGCATCTCTAATACATTTCTCCATTTCCTCTTTTTCTAAATCCCAATTAAATGGAGAAGCTGACTTAAGTGGAGAAGGATTCCCATTCAGCATTCTAGCCAACCGACACACTGCATTGTCATCAGAACTTCCAGGCTCCAACTGCATATGGTTCTCAGAATAAACAGAGGAATTTGATTTTCCAACTTCATAATGTCATTTAGTATAACCCTCTTCATCTTGTTATAACGATCTTCGCTTTGAAAAACTAGGCTGAATGAACTTTCGTCACTTTTATTTTCTACAAATGACCTACTGTATTCAAGAATAAAGCATCCATCCATGGCTAAGATCCAGGCAAGCCTTTCTCCATCCCATTCAATTTTTGAATCATAACAATCTCTGATCTCTTTCTTACGTTCTTCTATCTTTGCAATTAAGGTATCTAGAGTCACACAGCCGTTGAACCTTGTCAGCGTTCTACGAACTGCTTCAAACTTATACTCGTCCATGGCCAATAGTTCTGGGTTGACATCATGATGGTAAGGCCCCAATGAGATAACAGTAGCAGCATACGCTTGCGAATCAAGTTCCCGTATGAAATTAGGCACTTTATAAATACAGAGATTTGGAGATTGTTGTCGCATTGGAAATTGATGAGGATCACATCTCCGTCTTACCTCAATGACCCATGATCCTGCCATCTCTTTTGTATTTTTTGCCTGCCTTCCGTGAATTTGGATAAAGAAGTTTGAACCACACCTGTCCACACACCATGACCGTTAGTTATTAAATTAAAAAGATACGATGAATCACATGCCCGCAAACAAATATAATAATCTAAATTGGACAGTAAAATCTGTATAAATCTTTGATTCACAAAATGATAAAATGCTGCATCGTCATCAAGCATATTGGTGTCACACAAACACCATTACTTGATTTTTTTTAAAAACCTTTCGTAAATGATGCCCTATCTAAATGTACCATGTAACCAATTTAAGTGTACGTGCACGGACATGTAAACCGCGAAACCAAATGCCCTCTTTAAAAAAATAAAAACAAATCAGTGCATCATTTGTGTGAGATGTATAATACAGTACTCATAAAATATAAATTTATTAAAAAATATAATAAATAATTAATTAGATATATAATATTTTTAAATGAATAATAATAAAATTTAATAATAAATCAATAAACAAATTATTCAAAACAAAAAAAATCATGTTTTGTTATATATATTTTTTAAAAATTTAGCATTTTTTTTTAAAATTTTTTAACATTTTAAAATAAATATTTACTAAAGTATTCTTATATTTGATGTGGAAAAACTAGTGACTATACAATTATTTTAGGAGAAGTGAGATTGATGATAAAACATGTATCAATCTTAACAAAGACAAGGGCGCATAATGACTAGTCCCTTCTTTTATATTGAAAATGTTGCATAATGACTAGTCCATTTTTATTAATATTCAAAGGGCCATTTAATGACTAGTCCCTTTTTTAATATTAAAAGGGCCGCATAATGACTAGTCCCTTTTTTATATCGAAAACTGTTTGTATTTAAATTTGCCTATATCTTTGTAAAATAAGTAGAATTATTATTATATTGGTTGTAGAAAAACTAGTGGCTACACAATTATTTTAGGAGAAGTGAGATTGATGATAAAACATGTATCAACTCTATCAAAGACGAGCGTTGAGCAATGGATAGTCCCTATCTTTATATTGAGATTTGTTTGTCCTTGAGTTTGCATGTAGTTTTTCAAAATAAGCTTGCTTCAATAATTTGAACTTAAAAATAAAAATTTAATATTGTGTAACTTTTCTTTGCATAACAACCTATTTACAAGCTTTTGTAGTTTGTCAACTTGATTAAAAAAAAAATCGAATGTACCCTGCATCTAGTTTAAAACCTAAAAGAATTATGCAACATTAACTTGAAATATGGTAGATGAAATTATAGTTGTATTAGATTAAACATGACAATAATAACTATATTTGAAAGTGATTGTGAGAATCATTGAGACACAGAGAAGCTACATTCAAAGGTATTCGAAAATAATTGAGTTACGAGTATGTATGCCTCCACATATAATTATTATAGAATAGATTTATATTAGTATAGATAAATTTAATAATATTCATGACTTTGAAGAAATTAAAGATCACATAAGAATGAAGCTTTAGTCCACATCAGTTAAATGGGCAATATTATATGGCAAATATGTCATAGATTGAGATTTCCATGAAAAATTAGAATCATGTAACATTGATTAATATTCATTTTATTGATCTATCATGACATCTAAATAATGTAATGGATTGGTATTCAATCATGTTTATAGTTATATATTTGTGATGAATAATGTTTCAATAATTAAGGCGATGCATATGGGAAGCACTAAAGGCAAAACATGATGTCTATGCTTGAGTGGCTTCTCAAGTATAATTGAAAATAGATTGCTCAGGTGGGGGAAATGGCAGGGGGTCAGCGGTGAGGTGGGGGGCGTATTCAAGTTTTTGGGCATACCATTTACTTTTGACAATTTTTTGACTGAGTTTTAGTCGTATGTCCTCAACAAGATTGAAAAGAAGATTGAATATTGGATCACTAAGTCTTTATCTCTAAAAGACAAGTTTCAAATTTGTACCAAGATATTGGATGCTACTCATGTCTATTAGTGCTCTTGTTAGGATCCCTCCAAGGACTCTTATGATGTTCTGGCCAAAATCCTTACAGATTTCCTCTGGACTAATTCTAATTGTGCCTAGGATTTTCATCAGGTGGTCAAAGATGTTTGTTGCCTCCTTTGTGATAAAGGTGGCTTTGGCATCATTGACACCTATCTACAAAGTATGGCCATGTGTGCTAAGTGGATTGTTCAGGGTATTTAGGGAAATGAATCTTGAATTTTTTTGCTAAGACATTATATCTTTGTGGGCTCTCCCTATGATAAAATCAGTTGGCAATATATTAGCTTCCAATCCCTTCTCATCACTATGGTTCTTGTCAAGATTTCAATGTCTTTTATGGTTAAAAGCATTTGGAAGGCTTTTGAATCCATTAAACACCTCTTAAAGTGAGTGGGGGATGGTTTTTCCATAGGGTTGTCTTTTAATGACCATAGATTATGGTGGTCACTAATTCTTACTACTTCATTTGTTCCCTGGCTAAATTACCTGATATTAAAGCTATGTGATTATTATGTAAAGGGATTCACACTATATAAGATTTGATTACCTCTAGGCATTGGATTCCCTGACCTAAAATAAAAATCAAGTTTTAGTAAAAAATGTATACTTACCTTTTAATCTTTGCATTCAACAGTTGCTACTTAATGTTATGTTGCATAAACTTGGTTTGCAACTTTCAAGGGCCTGGTAGAATGACTGGAGGTGGATCTATGACAAGCATTTCAAAAGCTACTCCCCTAGGATAATTTATCAAGTGATGAGTCCCTTCTCTCTGTATTTAAGCAAGCTCAGCAAGCACTAGGGTCTCTAGTCTTCTCCAAGGAGTTGGATCACCCATCTGGATCATGTGTAGAGCACTGGCTTGGAGCCTAAGCTAGCTCCTTTTTTATGGTGTTTGATTTATCAAGGACTTCCCCTCAGTGAAAGATTGACCCACGTCTACATTCCCCAGCCCTTCTATTTGGATTGCAAACATTCAAAATCCTTTAGACATCTGTTCTAGTTTTGTTTGAAATCCCAATCTACTTGGCATTGGATTCATTTTTTATTTCAATCTTATCACTATGAACCTTTCTCTTGGTGACAAGCGCTCTTTGGGGATTATTCTAATTGGCCGAAATCTATTGTCTTTCTATGGCAATTCTTCTATGCTATTATTATTTTTCAGCTATGGAAAGCTAGGAACAATGATATTTTTAATCATGAGACACATGTAACTTCATTTTCTATTAATAAAAAGATTACTATTATTTTTTCAGTGTATACAAAGATTCAAGCTCAAGTGGATAAGATAGCTCTAGATCTCTGCTAGTTATAGGAGCTCCTCGACCACCAAGGGAGTGCCCCTTGCACCATGAGTAGAGTTCCGCCTAATGGCTCACCACTCAGTCTGCCACCTCTTATTCCCAGAGGGCATGGAAGTAGAAGTTGTTCCCGAAGCAGGGGCCACTTTTCTCCTCGATGTCCCCTAAAGGGTGGCTAGAGTTCTCATGGTACGTCTGAGGTTGGTCTTTCACAATGGTCTCTAACAAGCATTATTGTTTTGGCACAATTGACTAATGGTTGGCCTATCACTATTCATGACGACCTTCTAGATGGCTAGAATGCTATGAAAATTCTTGATGAGGAGCCGCCTACTTGGTCGGTGCTTCCCAAGGATGATCCTCCACCTATCCCTGCTAGTGTGATGATCTTGCATAAAAAATTGCTCTCTAGTTATTTGTATTTTTTTGAACCATACCTTAACCTAGCGATTTATTATTTTAAAGTTAAAACATTCTTCCGACAAAAAATTTGAACTGTGATATATCCTACTACTTTACTTTACACTCTTTTATTACTATATATATTTTTAATATAATGTAAAACATTCCAATAATAAAATATAAACCTTAACAACGGTTTTGAAAAGAGTCATCGTTAATGCCAATTTTAATGATTAATATCGCCAACGACTGCTACTCATAAGTTACCCCGTTCCCTTCTCGGACACATTTTACCTGTAGCAGCAACCAGTAGTCCAGCTGGAGAGTAGAAGTGCCCACTGCCTAGCCGTGTTAGCAGTGACTGTCGTCTTCAATGCCAACATGGAGGGTGGGCCCACTTGACATGGTGGACCGGGTATCTATTCGCTTCTTAAAATAGTGGATATCAAGGTGCCATTTGTTCTTTTGACGACAATCAACAGCAAGTTTGGACAATTGAATCCATTCACATTGACACCTGTCGCTACTAAGATCTAGTTTTTGATTGCTAGATTCTGACAATTGTTTAAAAACATTTTGCTTTAAAGCAAAATTCACTGAGAATTATATACAGTCCGAGTGTCGTTTGTACAAATGATTTAACGGTTGTTTAGCAGATTTTTTCGAACGAAAATGGCTGCAGCATATAAAACTGAATCAAAACAAGGTGGAACAATAGAAATTCAACACTCCACTGCAGGAAAAGTGCAGGCATAGTTGCTTGTCAACTACATGTTATCGAGAAAAATATAAATGGTATGTAGGTAATAATTGGTGAAGATCTATAACATTTATTATTATTATTTTGATAAAAATGATGACCAAAAAATATATAAGTTGAAGTTTCATTAAATATATAAGAATATATTTAAATAATATTTTATTATCTAAATGTTGTTTAGATTTTTTTTATTGATTGAAAATAAGATAATTAAAAAATGATTTCAATAGTTTTTATTTTAATAAGGACAATAACATGTTTTCTTAGGAATAATTAAATACATTTAAAAAATGTCAATAAAAAATATTTTAAATTTAAAAAAATCAATTATGAAAGTATAAAATCTCTAAATTAATTAAATCATTTTAATAAAATTTGATAAATAAACTATGTTTTGTACATAAAAACTATCTAATGTTATAGAGTTCATAATAATGTCATTTTAAGTCTTTATTTCTTTCTATATATAAATAATAAAAGAATAAAATCTTTAAATTAATTAAATAAGTTTATTAAAATTTGATAAATAAATTGTTTTATACATATAAACTATCTAATGTTATAACTTTACAATTTTTTAAGTGATGTGTAGTGAACCCTCATCAACACATCGTAGGTAAATCATGTATTGAACCTAGAACTTGAGTTACCTAAAACGTTCGTTGACACTGAATAGACTAGTTAAATTTTATTATTATAAAAAGAATTGATTTATCTAACCCTGGTAATTGATTATTTACAGCTTATTTTTAGTATTTTAACGATAAATAATTGGAAAAAAATTTCATCAAGGAAAATATAATTACTAGACTATATATTTTTAGAGTACCATTTTATTTAAAGAAAACAAAAAGTATGAAGGATTCAACTAATCTATATTGGATTGAACTAATAAATATTAATTTATTAGATTGAGATAATTTATATTAGATTAAGCTAAATGATATAGAAGTATGTAGTTGATTGTAATATTTAAATTGGATTATCGAATCTTAGATTTTCATTATTAATTTTGTAAATATTTATTAATTAATTATTTTTTTCGGGAAAATGTATCATTATAGTATTTGATTGTATTAAATATTGATTTATATATAATTAAAAGGAATAATTAGAATTATAAAATGGAACATCAATTAATTTTTTTTTTTATCATTTTCAATCAATGGCATGGTGTCTAAAATTATGTTTTTATATGATTACAAGGCAGTTATTTAAAATTGATGTCATTCAAAATGCATACGATGTATCACAACTAGCATTTCATCTTGTTGGTAAGTGTAATTGTCAACCATCTCAAGTTAGGTTGGTGATCCCATGCATATAGGTAAATAAATTTATTGAGATGTGGTGTTCATCACTATTAACTATGATATTAGTGAATTGGTTTAGAAGACCACATCCTTTTAGTTTTGGACTTATAGATTGAAGGCTCTTTATTCTTGTGTATGCAGTTTGATTTTCTCTCTTCACCATTAACATTGAAGAGAAACTTGTTAACCACCCTTTTTGATAATACATTTGTATGGTATGTTGGTCATCTATAGACTTTGATATATATATATATATATATATATATATATATATATATATATATATATATATATATATATATATATATAGGGTTCTTCTCTACTACTTTGTGCACATAATGGTTTTTTAGCATATCGTGGAACTTTTTTTTGTCTATGCCATTCATAAATTAATGTTATTGATTCTTACTGGGATATAGAAGAAAATATCCATAGTATACAACTCAATCCAAGAAAATGATCTTAAAATAGATGTTTTGACTCAAACAAAAAATACCTAATGGCTAATTTTGAAAATTTACTATCAGGGTTAGATAAAAACATGCTCAAGGGATAGATAAGTTGTGTGGAAAATCTATGATCATTTAAAAAAAATATAAATCCAAAACTACATGTGGAGGCTCACTTTTATACCATTTTATAAATAAGGAGGATTCAAATAATCTTTGCATGTAAAGATACCATCCAAAAATAAGTACTCAAATGTGATAACATAATAAAATTAAATAAAAAATAGGATATACAATGAATAAGTGTAAAAACAAAAGAATTCTACATATAAAAACTAAAGATCAAGGAGTGATTATTTGTTCTCCTACATGACTACAACTCTATCAATTCAATGGCTGAAATATGCTCCATGATATTATCTCATTAAATAAAAATAAAAAAGGGTTTCATATATAGGAATTACAAGGGGTAAGTGAGAGATGTTTATTGATGGAATAGATAATGGAAATATTCTCTAAGTAAACCTAACCTACTCTTCTCATACATGTGATGATAACTACCACAATAAATATGAATATTAATAATATTGTCCACATAATGCATCATACCAAGATAGTACAATTGTCTAAGATGAATTTCACATCAAGTGTGAATATGACACACAGAAACATATCTAATTCAAATGTATAAATCAAAGTAAACACATACATCAAAAGATAAATTACCATATATCTATCATAACTATAATTGATCTTTTAGTGGCTCTACATGAAATTATCATTTTCAAGTTTTCTTGGGTTCTATTAGGTAGCTCACATTGATGTGGATTCCCTATTTTATCATAGGGAAAATATCACCATGCACAGATTTAACAAAGCCATTACATTTATTGAAAGAATAAAAAAATCCAAGAGCAGGTGCTTGAAATCATATAGTAAATTAGATAAAAACACAAAAAATGTAATGATCAACATTGATTCCTTCACCACATAAGGGTTGGTTTTAATGCATGGATACATTTTTAAAATGAATGTTTGAAAGGTTCTTATAATAAATGCAAACCTATCTTATACAAACAACTACAATATCATTAAAAAATAGGAACTAATTATTTTGAGATACATTTCAAAACTTATATTGGGTTACATCAAATTTTTAATGTGGAATATGTACACTATCATACAAAAAATAGGAACTAATTAATTTGAGATACATTTCAAAACTTATATTGGGTTACATCAAGTTTTTAATGTCGAATAAATCTGACCATATTATCCACCTCTTATAGGCATTTTAAATATTTTTAATAGTTTTAAATCATATATTTAAATATTTATTGTTCCAAACCATTCAATATAAACCTTGTGATATATACAGTGGTAAAAGATAATAGATATTTATAAATTCTCCTATATCAAGTGGTCAAGGTAAGACTTTTTCTCACAAAGAAAAGTGGTTAAAGTAAAAAAAAATTACACTTTTCATTAAATACTTAGATGCAATGGTTCCTATTCATTTTTAAAGGGGTAAGATATGAATTGTGACAATTTAATATAAGCCATGGTTTATTTTTGAAAAAACTATGATTTTTCATAAATTTTGAGTTCAAATTAAAAAGTAGTTGTGGAGACTTTCAAAGAATTTTTCAAAACTTAGAGAACCTCAACATTAAGATTTAGATAAGTAATCCTCTAGTTCATGAGCCATGGTTTTATAAAAGGTATTACATTAGATAATCAAGGAATACTTATAAAATTTGACCTTAGAAAAGGGATCCAAACTAACTGAATATTATTATAAAGTCTTTTTCTAATAAATCTATTATTCTCAAGAGTTATTATATTTACTTGCTTAAAAATGTTGAAAGTATATTATTAATTTTATTTATTTTTAAATAAAATTCTTGTTTTTATGCATATTCATGTTGAGTGGATGTTAGGTTAGTTTTATTCAATTTCAAAATAGTGTTATATTTTTAATTTTTTTTAAAATATACGAAAAACGTTTTGTTTATTATAATTCAAAATGAAAAATTGATATCCCTTCTACAAATATTTATTTCTTTTTAAAATTTCTCTTTTTATTTCAGTATAAAAATTTGTTTATTACCTTTATAAATTTATTCTAAATCAATATAGAAGATTTCAAATTTATTATAATATACTAATTCTCAGATTTGTTTTGATTTTATAGATTAATCCTCAATATATATCATGGTGTGTATCTTTGAAATGCATTTTTGTAAATTGTTAAGTAGATAAAATTATGTGTTTGCCTTTCTAGAACCATTTTTGGGACAAATTGTACATTGAGTTCTTTTGAAGTACTGTATAAAAATTGAAAAAAATATAACATATTCTAAAGATACTAATATCATAGTTATAAATATAACTTCTATGTTCCCATCAATTAAAATATGAAAAATCCATTTTTTATTGACCCATTTTGAAAGAAATGAAAATGGACACGTTTTAAAAAAAATGTCATCATTGGAAAAATACGATTGTTTATTTAATTGTAAATAATGTGTCGGAAATTAAAAAAATACGACCTCCCACCAACATTGATGAATAATATTTAAGGTTAAAAAACTATTCCATAAAATAAAATCTTGGGTTCGAGTTTTTTTGGGTTGTTCATGTGAACCTTTTTGTGTGACTTGTAATCATCTGCATCAATATTGTGTATATGGAAGAAGATTTTTAAAAAAATTAAAATATCATTATCAATATTTCGTCATGTCCGAAAGTGGATGGAGAGATGGTTTAGGTATACTCTAAAAGGTTAGATGATACATTTTTGGAATGATAATTATAAATTTAAATTTTTTTGGGATGATTATTGTGTCACTAAATTTAAGTAGGAAATAATTTATTCTATTGGTGGTGGATCTCTTCGATAAATATGCTTATTTTTACGGTTTTAATTTTTTTTTTATAATCTCCACAACTTTTCAATTTTTATTTTTATTTTTTATTTTATTTTTATGTTATACCGACTTTCATTATTTGTTATTGTGATTCAAATATTAGTAATAATTTATATTATTAAATTTTTCACTGGTACAACTCCCAACTTAATATGAGCTCTACCTACCATTCAAAAAAATGATCTAATGAAAATTGTTAACAAATGCTTGGTGACCTATCTACATTACTTTTCCTTTAACTAAAGGATTCACTAACTCAAATAGTTACCACTTATTGAACTGTGGTACAAATCCAAATACCACATGGCCTCTAAGATTACACTTTATGAATTTCTCTATGGTAAACCACTACCCTTATTAATCATACTTTCTAGTATGTTCCAAAATCCAAGCAGTCAATTCAACACTCAACACATGGGAAAATATACTTCAAAATATCAAGGATAATTTTCATAGGACACAAAATTGTAAAAAAAATGACACGCTGATAAACAATGCTCGGAACTAGATTTCAACATATGAGTCATGGTTTTTTTCTAACTACATCCTTATAAGTAATAGTTAAACATGAATGGTCATCAATAAACAAGAATGTAAGTTTTATGGTACTTATAAATTTCGTCAAAAGGTTGGTATCAGGGCATACAAGTTTTAACTCCCCACTTTATCTAAGATCCATCCTATTTTCCATGTACCTTATTATAAGTGGGTCATTGATTAGTATGTTTGAGACCAAAATTTACTACCTAAACTTAACATTGATTGTTATATCGTATTCGAACCTAAATCTACCCTTGATAGGTGCTCATGCAAGCTCCTCAACTACAATATCACTTACCTTATAGTATAATGGCGTGGTAGGAAACTAGAAAATGGAACATGGGAATCATTACTCTAGTTATTCTAGTAATTTATTCATTTAAAACTTTGACAACAAAACATTTTAAAAGGGGATGGCATGTTATAATCCTTTATTTCTAACACTTATTTTTTATTAAGATTTTTTAATAAAAAATTTGATGCATATGATTTTTAAGTTATCCATTAGTTATTTGTAATTATCCCACAAGTATGTGATTCAATACTTGTCTAAAGTAGATTATTTGAAATAAAGAGTTTGTGTAAGAGAAATATTATTTATTGATTTTTTTTATCCATACTCAAAATAGATTTATTCTTCAAAAAAATATATGACATATTTTAATATTATTTTGTTACTTCAATACAATATTTATATTTTATTTCAATTAAATACATATTTGTTATCTTTATAATACTAAATAAATTTTTATATAAAAAAGTTCTTCACAAAACACCTTTCATTCTTACTCTTAAAAAAATTGTGTGGGCATCATATTAACATTATTCTTACATTTATTTCAAAATTATTTATTTTATAATTTTAATTACTTCATTTTTGACTGGTCATTTTATTCAAATAAATATTTGTCGCTATTTTTATTTTTCATTTCTCTATGATTATTCCTTTTTGATTTTTCCAATTACTAATAACCAGTGATTCTATTATCTTCCAAAATGTTTATTTTTTGAACCATTTTTTAAATTACTTTATTTTATGTACTTATTCTTGATTATATTCTTTTATATTATATTGTGTTTCAGGTTGACATGTTCCCCATATTTGTTATCCGCCTTATCACACGTATTTGGGAAAATACCCTTTTTTTGGCCTACATTGATTATATTCTACATATTTAGATGCATATCTATAACTAGTGATCCATTGACTATATATTTGCAATAAAGGGGCATGACTCTCATACACCTACATTGTCTATATTTTGTCCATACAGGAGGCATTTTACCTATGTACTTATATTAATATAATTTCTTTAAATTTAAAAAAATATATTATTGATATTATGCTTAGATCATTTCTATATCCTCCATCTAAATCATGATATCTATATTTATTAGTTTCATATATATATGACTTAAGTTATCTGTAACACATGTATTTATATTGCCTCAATCTAAACATAAATGGGTTAAATTATCTCTTGTGTTTTCACAATAATATATTATTTATCAAAGATAGATTTATGCATATAAATTCAAAGCCTTTCTATATATATATGGGTTTTGATGATGATATGATATTTATGACTTAGATTTAGAAACATTTAGGCCCAAACCATCCCCATATATATATATATATATATATATATATATATATATATATATATATATATATATATATATATATATATATATCAGTTATTTATTTTTCATATATACACATGGTATAATTAATTGTATAACTTTTAAAATATCAACACATAACACCCAAAAATTTGTGAAATAATTTTTTTTGTTTTTTAATATAACTTTTGTTGCTCCTAGAAAGTTAAAACAAATGTTTCAAATGTATTCTAAAAGTACACCCCTAATTGACCAAGAATATAATAGTAAACCCTTAACTAACCACTAAAATAATAGTACACTCTTGGTCCCTTCCTTTCTAATGTCCCTTTAACCTTTTCCTTTTATTCCACTTGAGATCATGCTTTTTGTTTTTCATATTTCCTACTTTTTATGTGTCAATTTGCATGCCAATAAGGCCTTAATCCTAATTTAATAAGTGTATATATACAAAGGTGAATTAATACATATAAGATAAAGGGAATTAGTATAAAATACTAATAATAACTAAAAAAAAGTCTAGACCTATAATAAAAATAAGATTGCCAGGATTAGAATATATTTTGTATTCAAACTTTTCATATTGTATCATATCCATTTTTCATATAGTGAAAAGTCATGTAAGGATAAGGGATTGCATGACCACAATTACATGCTGAACTACATTGAGTGTTAACTTTTAAAAAATTTCAAATAAAAGTGGTCTAATTGAAAAATATCTTTACACAATTACATGTTGAATATGATTTAGATATCTTATAATGATCAAATATAATATGTTATATATATTTGGTGTAATATGATTTACTTACAAATTATGTAGATATGACTCGACCAAAATTGAATTTTGAAAACAAAGAATAATGAAGAAAATACCAAAGAGAACAACATATATAATATCAAAGACAATATATTAGATAAAGATAAAAATAAATGATAGATGTACAACTAGAGGAAGAAATAAAAAATCAAGCTGATAATGACAGACAGATTTCAAGAACATAGGGGTGAATTGACAACTCAACAATTAGAAGCAGAAAAGAGGTAACATGTAGATAAGATGAAAGACATTCAAGCACAAACATATCAAGATGAACAATATGTACTAAGACTAAAATTATAAATACAAATACATTCATATCAATTAACTGAGAAAGAATGACAACATAAAAAAAGAACTTCATCGAGAAGCATCTCAAAGGTACTACTAGTGATAGATTCATAATGTTGACATCAATTATAAAGAAGCAATCTCTATATCAATAGATCATGTGCTCCGAACACCAAATAATGAATTTAAAGTTGTAATAGATGTCGATGTTATAAATACTACACAAAATAAAGATATTCAAGAGTAAACATCTCAACATACAAGATGAAGACGAATGGAAAATGATGATTTAGAAGAAGAGTCAACTTCAAAACCTAAAAAAATAAAAATGCAAGATAAAGAAATTGAAAGAGAGAAAAATATAAATGATCCTTATGGAATGGTTAGGAGAGATTTGAAAATATTTCAAATTATTTTTTGACATGGCTTAGATAACATTGCCTCACCAAGCATGTGTTATATTTGTCAAGAAATTTATATTAGAATAAATATTTCTCAAACCCTTGAAGGACCTATATGCAATAGATGTTGACAAGATAAAGGTCATCATCGATTTTTAGCATCGAATAATATGGATCGTAAACCATAACCACCATAACTTGCAAATTTAACACAAGTTAAGGAAATGTTAATAGCCCGTGTCAACCCAATCCTACAAGTGACATATGCAACAGGAGACCAATATAAATATAAAGGACATACAATCATTTTTCTACAAGAAGTGAAAGAACTTTCTAAGGTTTTACCACATGAAATAAAAGATTTGCCAATGATTATAGTTTGATGAAGGGACCAACATGGAACAAATTAAAATGTTTCTATCGATAGAGAGAAAGTATATAAGGCACTAAAATATAAAATAGAACATGACATATTTTATTCAAATGTTCAGATTGATGAAAATGTACTCAACGATCTTACACCTGACTCTAATAAAAATTTGTTTAACCAACTGAAGTCTATGCATATGCAATTTGATTCTAATGCAAATGAAGTTGTATTTGTGGGTTGACTAATGGAGATGGATGAGAGAAATGCCATTGATCACACAACTTGAATTGCCTCTAAACCCCCAAATGTACCAACGGAGATGGAATTAATCCATGTATGGGGAAATAACCCTAATGCATATCTTGGATCATTGATTGATTGTATAGGGTTTGGAAGATCTCCAATAAATGAGTATGTCACATAAGGATTACTTGATATGGCATTTCTAACATTGTTTCTTGATGGAAGATGTGATTGGATAGAACCATGGTTGAAACAAGTACATCTGCATGAATTTGTTAAACATCTATTTCGATATAGGGATCATCATTTTGTTTGACATCCATGATTTATATATTACATGATGAACATGATCATGATAGTCATGCACAAAATTCAAGTGCAGTGTTCATGAAAAAAAGCCTTCAAGAGATGCCAATCACTATTAATAATTTACGTGAGCACATGGAAAATATACCCCACTCCCATCTAATAGATCATTTGATGTGGTTTAGAAAATCATTGAGGGGTACAAGGTCATTTTGGGAAAAAAAATTCATGGTGAATTAATGGACATGTTGCATCAAATTAGATCACCTACCATTTTCTTCACATTGAGTGCAGCTGACATGTATTACCCTGATCTACATGCACTGATGCTAGGAATCCCATTGAGAGATCCATGAGAAGCCAAAAATTGGTGAAGAAATAATACTATTGATTATCCTCATATATTGGTGCATTATATGAACTTATGGCATTCAATTTTTCATAAGGAGATATTACAAAAAGAAATGAAAGCAAAAGATTACTCGTTTAGATATGAGTGGCAATAGACAGGTTCACCACATGTGTATGGATTCATATGGTTATACGGAGCACCAAATATGGATAACCTTGATTGAAAAAATTATTGTGAACAAAAAAATGTTGAGAATTACTTTCATTCTATTGTTCATGCTTGGAATTATCAGGAAGATCCACACCAACGAAACGTACAGGTATGCTATCAATCATCAAGTAATCTATGGATTATATAATATTTATATTTGTCAATATAACTAAAATTTTTTTATACATCATTAATTTTAGGCATGTCAAAATTTTATACAACATCACATCTTCGAAATACAAGACAACTTACACAGGTAGATATGGAGTGTGATTATGAAGAGCTACTAAATTGTGTAGAATAAAATACAATGTGTAGAGAGGGTGCTTACCTATGTAAGAAAAGAGGAAAAATGGTTTGTAGTTAAGTTTTTCAATCATATAAATAGTTGTATAAAAATAACATACATAATATTTATAAAAGAACTAACAATTGAGTTATTATTTCTTCTAGGTATGGTGCACCCTAGCCATTGAATCTTAATGGATCAAAATTAGATGAAGACTTAGACATAAGAGATAAAAAGTTCGATTCTACAAGAAATGATGATAGATTAAATACACATAATCACTATATATTGCAACTATGGAGAGAAAATGTAGATTGGCAACCTATCTTTTTCAAACATGCTATGGTCAAATACATTGCTAAGTATGCAGCAAAGGCAAAGAAGAGTTCTAAAACTTATCATAAAATGTTGATGTGACTTGAAAACATTGAAAAACTTGATGAATTAGCAAGAAAATCATATAGAAGACTTTTAAATAAGACCATTATTGAAAGAGACATTAGGGTGCAAGAAACATGTCACATGTTGTTGGAGCTTCCATCAGTAGAGAGTAGTAGAGTATTTGTGAAATTGAATGTTTCACGTCAGGTGTTCAAACTTATAGACAAACATGAAGAAGAAGATAAAAAAGAACATACAATATCTTTCATTGATGGATACAAGAATAGGCCCTTTTCCATGGAAATCACATCACTTGTTTAAGTAGTGAGATCTTGGACATATAATCTAAGGAGTAAAAAAGATAACAAATGGGAGGCAAGGAGTAATGAAACTATAGTGAGATTATTTCCAAGGTTTTTCTTCATCCCTATGCATGGATCAAGTAAATGGGTTGAGTTTTGTTGGTTATAATTATTACTTTACAAGCCATTTTGTGATATACAAAGAGATATTGGAATTGATGATGAAGAAATATTATCAAATTGGGATTCATATAATTATAATTATTGGAACATGAGAGAGAATAAAAATTATAGAAGATGTTGAAAGTCACGGTGATACTAATAATGAGGATCATCTTTTTATTTAATAAAACATAGTGGAACATGAGTGGAAAATCATATCTAGGCTACAACATGGCCAAGTTATGGAAGTGAGTGAGATAGATATGTTGGGAAGAAGAGATATTGATAGACAAACATTATGGAATAATGAATATAGAGGTTAAGAATACACAAATAAAGCAATCAAATTCATAAGCACAAAAAAAAGATAACGGATTTCTTATAGATGATGATATAATACTAGAGATGAATTATGAAACCTTGGGTTCCAAACAAAAAAATGTAATTGATATGGTTATGACACATTTTCATGGAGGTCAAAATACTTCACCCTTATGCATGATAGTCCAAGGAACAACAAAAACATGAAAATCATATTTGATAGGTGTCATTCATCGAGCTCTTCAAGATGCAACATTCTCAGAATGATCTCCACTTCTACTACTTGCACCAAATAGAGTTGTAACATTCAATATTGGTGCCTCGACTATCCATACACAACTTTGAATCCCAATTGTGGATTTTTCTAAATTAGAAGGAACAAGACTTACAAGTTTCTAAGAGGATATCCACCACATAAAATACATATTTATTGATGAAATGAGCTATATTGGGCAAATTTTGCTATAGAACATAGACTCGAGACTCCGTCAAGCATTTCCTAGAGATGCAAACATGAACTTTGGTGGTATATCTATTATTTTGGTTAGAGATTTAGGTTAGCTTCTTCTTGTTACTAATAGACCACCATACAATAGCAACAGATGAGCTAAAATGTTGTGGAAAGAAATCAAAATAGTTGTTATTTTGGATAAGATATTTAGATAGGAAGGAGAAAGTGATGACCAACAAAGGTTTCATTAGCTACTCACAAATGTGAGAGATGCAAATCCAACAATAGATGACTGGAAGCTATTGATGACCAGAACAAATGTTGGAATAGATAGAGCCAAAAATGAAGAGTTTAATAATTGTATTCATTTGTTTTCCTGAAATGATAATGTGCATAACCATAATAAAAGAAAATTATATTCATTGAAAAGACTGGTTGCATGTAGCATTGCAACTAAAGTAGGAAGTGTTAATGCACAAATGGGAGGTCCAAATGATGAACTTGATGTGGAGTTACTGATTGCTATCGATGCAAGGGTCAGGGTAAATTATAATATTTGGAGAGAAGTAGGTCTTGTAAATGGAACTCTAGGGGATATCAGAAGTATAATCTACAAACCTAAGAGTGCCCCACCAGAACCACCAACATATGTTATGGTTGAGTTTGGAAATTATTTGGGAATACCATTTAAAGATGCAACTCCATATGTAGTACCAATTGCACCAATACAAAGAGGACGCATAACCCAACTACCCTTACGGTTGGCTTGGGCATAAACAATACACAAATCACAAGGTTTGATCCTTTCAAAATCCACAATTGATATAGGTCAAAGAGAAAGAACATGATTAACATTTGTAGCTATATCCCATGTAAAGTCCTTGGAAGGACTGAGAATATTACCTCCATTTACATATGACCGCTATGAAAAGCTAAAAAATGAAAAACAACTATCCAAACAGAAAGCTGAGTAAGAGAGATTGAAACTCTTAGAGGATAACTAATTTCATGTAATTGTGAAAATATTCATTGGGCAAGTTTGTTATTTGACATTTTATGTGATGTTTATGGTACATTTTGACGAGTACTAAATAACTATTTAGATTGAGAATTTTAAATTATGTGAATTAAAGTTATGGGTGATTTAATATAATGTGTATTACAGTTCTATATAATTTAGTGTAATGAATAATATACATTTTATGTTTGGGTAAAAATTTTCAAATTAGATATCAAATAAATATGCAAAACACACAGTTACTACTAGCATACCTATCTTAGATAAATATATGTAAAAGAGGTTGAGAGATATCATTCTTAAGGCACCTATTCCACTTATGTCACAAATCCAATATAAAATAGGTGCCTTGAAAATGATATTTCTTGACATCTTTTACATAAATTTATCTAAGATAAGTATACTAATTATTTTTGTTTCACATTATTAAATATAACATTACAACATGTATTCGGGGGAGGTAAAAGATACTGCTTCTAAATTTTGATCTCTTTTTAAACTTGACATCTCCTATTTCGAATTTTACACCAGCCTCTTTTCTGTTGAATTGAAAGTGGTGGGTGTTAAGAAGTTTGCATTTGCATTTCTTAACAAATCTAAGAGATGGCATGCATCTCTAATACATTTCTCCATTTCCTCTTTTTCTAAATCCCAATTAAATGGAGAAGCTGACTTAAGTGGAGAAGGATTCCCATTCAGCATTCTAGCCAACCGACACACTGCATTGTCATCAGAACTTCCAGGCTCCAACTGCATATGGTTCTCAGAATAAACAGAGGAATTTGATTTTCCAACTTCATAATGTCATTTAGTATAACCCTCTTCATCTTGTTATAACGATCTTCACTTTGAAAAACTAGGCTGAATGAACTTTCGTCACTTTTATTTTCTACAAATGACCTACTGTATTCAAGAATAAAGCATCCATCCATGGCTAAGATCGAGGCAAGCCTTTCTCCATCCCATTCAATTTTTGAATCATAACAATCTCTGATATCTTTCTCACGTTCTTCTATCTTTGCAATTAAGGTATCTAGAGTCACACAGCCGTTGAACCTTGTCAGCGTTCTACGAACTGCTTCAAACTTATACTCGTCCATGGCCGATAGTTCTGGGTTGACATCATGATGGTAAGGCCCCAATGAGATAACAGTAGGAGCATACGCTTGCGAATCAAGTTCCCGTATGAAATTAGGCTCTTTATAAATACAGAGATTTGGAGATTGTTGTCGCATTGGAAATTGATGAGGATCACATCTCCGTCTTACCTCAATGACCCATGATGCTGCCATCTCTTTTGTATTTTTTTGCCTCCCTTCCGTGAATTTGGATTAAAGAAGTTTCAACCACACCTGTCCACATACCATGACCCTTACTTATTAAATTAAAAAGATACAATGAATCATATGCGCGCAAATAAATATAACAATCTAAATTGGACAGTAAAATCTGTATAAATCTTTGATTCACACAAACACCATTACTTGATTTTTTTAAAAAACCTTTCGTAAATGATGCCCTATCTAAATGTCCCATGTAACCAATTTAAGTGTGCGTGCACATTGGAAATGTAAACCCCCAAACCAAATGCCCTCTTTTTAAAAAAAAATAATCAGTGCATCATTTGTGTGAGATGTATAATACAGTACTCATAAAATATAAATTTATTAACAAATATAATAAATTATCTAATAAATAATTAATTAAATATTTTAATATTTTTAAATGAATAATAATAAAATTTAATAATAAATCAATAAACAAGTTATTCAAAACAAAAAAAATCATGTTTTGTTATATATATATTTTAAAAATTTAACATTTTTAATTTAATCTTTTAATATTTTTAAGTAAATATTTACTAAAGTATTTTTATATTTAATGTAGAAAAACTAGTGACTATACAACTATTTTAGGAGAAGTGAGATTGATTATAAAACATGTATCAATCTTAACAAAGACAAAGACGCATAATGAATAGTCCCTTTTTTTATATTGAAAATAATGCATAATGATTAGTCCCTTTTTTATATATTAAAAGGGCCGCATAATGACTAGTCCCATTCTTAATATTGAAAGGACCGGACAATGACTAGTCCCTTTTTTATGTCAAAAACTGTTTGTACATGAATTTGCCTATATCTTTGTAAAATTAGTAGAAGTATTATTATATTGGTTGTAGAAAAACTAGTGGCTACACAATTATTTTAGGAGAAGTGAGATTGATGATAAAACATGTATTGATCCTATCAAAGCCGAGCATTGCACAATGGCTACTCCCTATCTTTATATTGAGATTTGTTTGTCCTTGAGTTTGCATGTAGTTTTTCAAAATAAGCTTGCTTTAATAATTTGAACTTAAAAATAAAAATTTAATATTGTGAAACTTTTTGTTGCATAACAAGCTGTTTACAAGCTTTTGTAGTTTGTGAACTTGTTAAAAAAATTAAATTCAAACGTATCCTACATCTAGTTTAAAACCTAAAACAATTATGCAATATTAACTTGAAATAACGTAGATGAAATTATAGTTGTATTAGATTAAACATGACAATAATAACTATATTTGAAAGTAATTGTGAGAATCATTGAAACACAAAGAAGTTACATTCAAAAGTATTCAAAAATAATTGAGTGATGAGTATGTATGCCTCCACATATAATTATTATAGAATAGATTTGTATTAGTATAGATAAATTTTATAATGTTCATGACTTTTAAGAAATTAAAGATCACATAAGAATGAAGCTTTAGTCCACATCAATTAAATGGTCAATATTATATGGTAAATATGTCATAGATTGAGATTTCCATGAAAAATTAGAATCATGTAATGATGATTAATATTCATTTTATTTATGTATCATGACATCTAAATAATGTAATGGAGTGGTATTCAATCATGCTTAAAGTTATATATTTGTGATGAATAATGTATCAATAAATAAAGTGACGTATATGGGAAACATTGAAGGCAAAGCATGATGCCTATGCTTGAGTGGCTTCCCAATTATAATTGGAAATAGATTGCTTAGGTGGGGGCAAGGGCGGGAGATCAGGGATGAGGGGGGGAGGCGTATTCAAGTTTTTGGGCATCCCATTTACTTTTGATAGTTTTCCGACTAAGTTTTGGTAGTATGTCCTTAACAAGATTGAATATTGGATCACTAAGCCTTTATCTCTAATAAGTAAGTTTCAAATTTGTACCAAAATCTTGGACGCTACTCATGTCTATTATTGCTCTTGTTAGGATCCATCCAAGGACTCTTATGATGTTCTCGCCAAAATACTTAGAGACTTCCTCTGGACCAATTCTAATTGTGCCTAGGGTTTCCATCAAGTGGCCAAGGATATTTTTTGCCTCCCTTGTGATAAAGGTGGCTTTGACATCATTGACACATATCTAAAAAGTATGGCCATCTGTGCTAAGTGGGTTGTTCAGGGATTCAGGGCAATGAATCTTGAATTTTTTTGCTAAGACATTATATCTCTGTGGGCTCTCCCTATGATAAAATCAGTTGGCAAAATATTGGCCTCCAATCCCTTCTCATCACTATGGTTCTTGTCAAGATTTATGGCTCTTTTATGGTTAAAATAATTTGAAAGGATTTTGAATCCATTAAACCCCTCTTGAAGTGAGTGGGGCATGGTTTTGTGCATAGGGTTGTCTTTTAATGACCATAGCTTATGGTGGTCCCTAATTCTTACTACTTCATTTGTTCCCCTAGCTGAATTACCTAATATTAAAGCTATGTGATTATTATGTAAAGGGATTCACACTATGTGAGATTTTCTTACCTATAGGGGTTGGATTCCCTGATGTGAACTAGAAATCAAATTTCAGTTAAACAATGCAGACTTACCTTCTATACTTTACATTCAATAGTTGCTACTTTATGTTATGTTGCATAAACTTGGTCTGCAACTTCCGAGGGCCTGGTAGATTGACTAGAGGTGGAACTACGACAAGCATTTCAAAAGATAATCTCTTGAGATAATTTATTAAGTGATGAGTCCCTTCTCTCTGGATTTAAACAAGCTCACCAGGCATTGGGGTCTCTAGTCTTCTCCAAGGACTTGGATCACCCATCTGGGTCGTGTATAGAAACTTGGCTTGGAGCCCAAGAAAGCTCCTCTTTTATGGTGTTTGATTTATCAAGGAATTCCCCTTGGTGAAAGACTGACCCAAGTTTGCATTCCCCAACCCTTCTATTCAGATTGCAAGCATCCAAAATCCTTTAGACATCTGTTCTAGTTTTATTCAAAATCCCAATCTACCTAGGATTGGATTCATTCATTATTTCAGTGTTATCACTATGAACCTTTCTCTTGGTGACAAGCACTCTTTGGGGATTATTCTAATTGGCCGAACTCTATTATCTTTCTATGGCAATTCTTCTATGCTATTATTATCTTTTAGCTATGGAAAGCTAAGAACAATGATATTTTTAATCATGAGACACATGTAACTTCATTTTCTATTAATCAAAAGGTTACTTTTATTTTTTTAGTCTATTTACATATTCAAGCTCAAGTGGATAAGATGGCTTTGGATCTCTGCCACTTATAGGAGCTCCTCGACCACCAAGGGAGTCCCCCTTGCACCATGAGTAGAGTTCTGCTTGATGGCTCACCCCTCGGTCTGCCACCTCTTACTCCTAGAGGGCGTCAAAGTAGAAGTTGTTCTCAAAGCACAGCCTAGTTTTTCCTCGCTATCCCCTAGGGGGTGGCTAGAGTTCTCATGGTAAGTCTAATGTTGATCTTTCACAATGGTCTCCAACAAGCATTATTGTTCTGGCACAATCGAGTAATGGTTGGCCTATCACTATTCATGACTACTTTTTGGATGGCTAGAATGCTCTTAAAATTCCTGATGACGAGTTGCCTACTTGGTCGGTGCTTCCCAAGGATGATCCTCTACCTCTGCCCGCTGGTGTGATGATCTTGCATAAAAAATTGCTCTCTGATTATTTGTATTTTTTTTAACCATACCTTAACCTATCAATTTATTATTTTATAGTTAAAATATTCTTCCGATAAAAAATTTGAACTCCGATATATCTTACTACTTTACTTTACACTCTTTTATAACTATATATATTTTTAATATAATACATTCCAATAATAAAATATAAACCTTAACAATGGTTTTGAAAAGAGTCATCGTTAATGCCAATTTTAATGATTAATATCGCCAACGACCGCTACTCACAAGTTACCCTGTTCTATTCTCTGACACATTTTACCTGTAGCAGCAACCGATAGTCTAGCTGGAGAGTAGAAGTGCCCACTGCCTATTCTTGTTAGCAGTGACTGTCGTCTTCAATGCCAACGAGGGTGGGCCCACTTGACATGGTGGACCGGGTATCCATTACCATGCGTTACCGACTTCACTTGGATTAAAATTTTCTCTTTTGAATGAAGGTTAGTGTTAAATTGCAACTAAATTTTCCAATACGATCACTAGGAGAGTTATCTACTCAATCTGCACCGTTGTCTTTTTCCGATAAAATTCACTGAGAATTATATACAGTCCGAGTGTCGTTTGTACAAATGATTTAACGGTTGTTTAGCAAATTTTTTCGAACGAAAATGGCTGCAGCATATAAAATTGAATCAAAACAAAGTGAAACAATAGAATTTCAACACTCCACTGCAGGAAAAGTGCAGGCATAGTTGCTTGTCAACTACATGTTATCCAGAAAAATATAAATGGTATGTAGATAATAATTGGAGAAGATCTATAACATTATTATTATTATTATTATTATTATTATTATTATTATTATTATTATTATTATTATTATTATTATTATTATTATAATAAGAAGTTGAAGTTTCATTAAATATATAAGCATATATTTAAATAATTTTTTATTATTTAAATGTTGTTTAAATTTTTTTTTATTGATTGAAAATAAGATAATTAAAAAATGAATTCAATAGTTTTTATTTTAATAAGGACAATAACATGTTTTCTCAGGTATAATTAAATATAATAAAAATATATTAATTAAAAATATTTTAAATTAAAAAAAAACAATTATGAAAGTATAAAATCTCTAACATAATTAAATCAATTTAATAAAATTTGATAAATAAACTACATTTTAAATTCATAATAATGTCATTTTAAATCTTTCTTTTTATATATAAATAAAAGAATAAAATCTTTAAATTAATTAAATAAGTTTAATCAAACTTGATAAATAAATTGTTTTATACATATAAACTATGTAACATTATAACCTTACAACTTTTTAAGTAATGTGTAGTAAACCCTCACTCATCAACACATCGTAGGTAAATCATGTATCTACAACTTGAATTACCTAAAACGTCCATTGAGACTGAATAGACTAGTTAATTTTTATTATTATAAAAAGAATTGATTTATCTAACCCTGGTAATTGATTGTTTAAAGCTTGTTTTTAGTATTTTAATGGCACATAATTGGAAAAAAAATTCATCAGGTCATATAATTACTAGACTATATATTTTTAGAGTACCATTTTATTTAAAGAAAACAAAAATTATGAGGGATTGAACTAATCTCTATTGAATTGAGATAATACATATTAATTTATTTGATTGAGATAATTTATATTAGATTGAGCTAATTTATATTGAAGCATGTAGGTGATTGTAATATTTGAATTGGACTGTGAAATCTTAGATTTTCACTATTAATTTTGTAAATCTTACATAATTAATTATTTTGTTTGGGAAAATGTATAGTTATAGTATTTGATTGTATTAAATATTAATTTATATATAATTAAAAGTAATAATTAGAATTATAAAATGGAACATCAATTAAATTTTCTTTATCATTTTCAATCAATGGCATGGTGTCTAAAATTATATTTTTATACAATTACAAGGTATTTATTTAATATTGGTTTCATTCAAAATGCATACCATGCCTCACAACTAGCATTTCATCTTGTTGGTAGTGTAATTTTCAACCATCTCAAGTTAGGTTGGTGATCCCATGCATACAGGTAAATAAATTTCTTGAGATGTGGTGTTCATCACAATTAACTATGATATTAGTGAATTGGTTTAGAAGACCATGTCCTTTTAGTTTTGAAATTATAGATTGAAGTCTCTCTATTCTTGTGTAGGTAGTTTGATTTTTGCTCTTCACCATTAGCATTGAATAGAAACTTGTTAACCACCCTTCTTGATAATACATTTGTATGGTACGTTGGTCATCTGTAGACTTTGATTTTTTATTTTTTTAGGTTCTTTTCTACTACTTTGTGCACATAATGGTTGTTTAGCATATCATGGAAATTTTATTTGTCTATGCCATTCATAAATTAATGTTATTGATTCTTAATGGGATACAAAATAAAACATCTGTAGTATAGAACTCAATCCAAGAAAATAATCTTAAAATAGATGTTTTGACTCAAACAAAAAATACCTAATGGCTAATAAATTTACTATCAAGGTTAGATAAAAACATGCTTAGCGGATAGAGAAGTTGTGTGGGAATGTTGTGATCACTTAAAAATATATAAATCCAAAACTACATGTGGAGGCTAACTTTGATACCATTTTATAAATAAGGAGGATTCAAGTAATCTTTACATGTAAAGATACCAACCAAAAATAAGTACTCAAACTTGATATTTCATGAATAACTTAATTAAATTAAATTAAAAATAAGATATACAATGAATAAGTGTGAAAAAAAAATAATGCTACATAAAAATACTAAAGATCAAAGAGTGATTATTTGTTCTCCTAAATGACTACAACTCTATTAACTCAATGGCTGAAATATGCTCCATGATATTATCTCATTAAATACAAATAAAAAAAGGGTTCCATATATAGGAATTACAAGGGGTGAGTGAGAGATGTTTATTGATGGAATAGATAATGGAAATATTCTCTAATTAAACCTAAACTACCTTTCTCATATATGTGATGATAACTACCACAATAAATATGCATATTAATAATATTGTGCACATAATGCATCATACCAACATAATACAATTGTCTAAGATGAATATCACATCAAATGTGAATATGACACACACCAACACATATAATTAAAATTTATAAATCAAATCAAACATGTACATGAGAAGATAAATTACCACAGATCCATCATAACTACAATCGATCTTTTAGTGGCTCTACATGAAATAATCATTTTCATTTTTTGTTAGGTTTTAGTAACTACCTCACATTGATTTTGAATTTTTTATTTTATTATAGGAAATATATCACCATGCACAAATTTAACAAAGCCATTACATTTATTGAAAGAATCCAAAAATCCAAGAACAGGTGCTTGAAATAATATAGTAAATTAGATAAAAACACAAAAAATGTAATGATCAACATTAATTCCTTCACCATATAAGGGTTGGTTTTAATGCATGGATACATTTTTAAAATGAATGTTTGAAAGGCTCTTATAATAAATGCAAACCTATCTGATACAAACACTACACTATCATAAAATAAATAGGAACTAATTAGTTTGAGATACATTTTGAAACTTATATTGGGTTACATCAAGTTTTTAATGTGGAATAAGTACATTATCATAAAAAATAGGAACTAATTAGTTTGAGATACATTTCAAAACATATATTGGGTTACATCGAGTTTTTAATGTATAATAAGTCTGGCCATACTATCCACCTTTTATAGGCATTTTAAATATTTTTAATAGTTCTAAATCATATATTTAAATATTTACCATTCCACACCATTCACTATTAACCATGTGATATATAGAATGGTAAAAGATAATAGATATTTATAACTTCTCCTATATCAAGTGGTTAAGGTAAGACTTTTTCTCTTAAAGGAAAGCGGTTAATTAGGACTTAGTTTAATAAAAATTACACATTTGGTTAAATACCTAGATGCAATGGTTCTTATTCATTTTTAAAGGGGTAGGAGGTGAATTGTGACAATTTAATATGAGTCATGGTTTATTTTTGAAAAATATATGATTTTTCATGAATTTTGAGTGAAAATTAAAAAGTAGTTGTGGAGACTTTCTAACTCAAAGAACCTCAACATTAAGGTTTAGATAGGTGATCTCTAGTTCATGAGCTGCGATTTTCTAAAAAGCATTATAGTAGATAATCAAGGAATAGTTATAAAATTTGACCCTAGAAAAGGGACCCAAATTAACTAGATATTATTATAAAGTCTTTTTCTAATAAATATATTATTCTCAAGAGTTATTATATTTACTTGCTTGAAAATGTTGAAAGTATATTTTTAAATAAAATTCTCGTTTTTATGCATAATCATGTTGAGTGGATGTTAATTTAGTTTTGTTCAATTTCAAAATAATATTATATTTTTAGTTTTTTATTTTTAAATATACAAAAAAGGTTTTGTTTATTGTAATTCAAAATGAAAAATTGATATCCCTTCTACAAATATTTATTTATTTTTAAAAATTACTCATTTTATTTCAATGTAAAAATTTGTTTATTACCTTTACAAATTTATTTCAAATCAATATAGAGGTTTTCAAATTTATTATAATATAATAATTCTCGGATTTGTTTTGGTTTTATAGATTAATCCTCAATATAAATCATGGTGTGTGTATCTTTGAAATTAATTTTTGTAAATTATTAAGTAGATAAAATTATGTGTTTGTCTTTCTAGAACCATTTTTGGGACAAAGTGTACATTGAGTTCTTTTGAAGTACTATATAAAGATTGGAAAAAATATAACATATTCTAAAGATGCTAATATCATAGTTATAAATATAAATTTTATGTTCCCATAAATTAAAATATAAAAAATCTATTTTCTCTTTTATTGAGCATTTTGAAAGAAGTGAAAATGGACACGTTTAAAAAAAAATGTCATCATTGTAAAAATAGGACCTCCCACATTGATGAATAATATTTAAGCTTAAAAAACTATTTCATAAAATAAAATCTTGTGTTCGATTTTTTTTTGGGTTCATGTGAACTTTTTTGTGTGACTTGTAATCATCTGCATCAATATTTTGTATATGGAAGAAGAAAAAAAAACTTAAAATATCATCATCAATATTTTATCATGCCTGAAAGTGAATGGAGAGATGGTTTAGATATACTCTAAAAGGTTAAATAATACATTTTGGAATGACAACCATAAATTTAAAAACTTTTGGGATGATTACTATGTTACTAAATTCAAGTAGGAAATAGTATATTCTAGTGGTGGTGGATCACCTCAATAAATATGCCCATTTTTGTGGCCTCATCCATTTTTTAATAACCTCCACAATTTCCCAATCCTTTCTTGATTATACATCTTATCTCTATGTTATACCTATTTCCATTATTTGTTATTGTGACTCAAATTTTAGTAATAACTTATAGTATTGAATCTTCCACTGGTATGACTCCCAACTTAATATGAGCTCTACCTACCATTGAAAGAAAATGATCTAATGAAAATTGTTAACAAATGCTTGGTGACCTATCTACGTTAATTTTCATTTAACTAAAGGAATCACTAGCTCAAATAGTTTCAACTTATTGAATTGTGGTACAAATCCAAATACCACATGGCCTCTAAAATTACACATTATGAATTTTTATATGGTAAACCACTACCCTCTATTAGACATACCTTCTAGTATGTTCCAAAATCCAAGCAGTCAAATTAACACTCATCACATGCGAAAATATACTTCAAAATATCAAAGATAACTTCCATGGGACACAAAACTGTAAAAAAAAATGGGCTGATAAACAATGCTCAAAAATAGATTTCAACATATGAGTCATGGTTTTTTTATAACTACATCTTTATAAGTAATACCTAAATGTGAATGGTCATCAATAAACAAGAACATAAGTTTTATGGTGCTTATAAATTTCTTTAGAAGATTGGTATCATGGCATACAAGTTTTAACTCCCCACTTTATCTAAGATCCATCCTATTTTACACATAGCTTATTATAAGTGGGTCATTGATTAGTATGTTTGAGCCCAGACTTTACTACCTAAACTTAACATTGATTGTTATATCATATTTGATCCTAAATCTACCCTTGATAGGTGCCCATGCAAACTCCTTAGTTGTAATATCACTTACCTTATAGTTTAATGGTGTGGTAAGAAACTAGAAGATGGAACATGGGAATCATTACTCTAGTTATTGTAGTAATTTATTCATTTACAACTTTGACAACAAAATATTTTTAAAGGGGATGGCATGTTAAAATCCCTTATTTCTAATACTTATTTTTTTATTAATTTTTTTTAATAAAAAATTTGATGCATATGATTTTTAAGTTATCCCATTAGTTATTTGTAATCATCCCACAAGTATGTGATTTAATACTTGTCTAAAATAGATTATTTGAAATAAAGTGTTTGTGTAAGAGAAATATTATTTATTAATTTTTTTTAATCCATACTCAAAATAGATTTATTCTTCAAAAAAATTCATGATATATTTTAATATTATTTTGTTACTTCAATACAATATTTCTATTTTATTTCAATTAAATACATATTTTTTATGTTTATAGTACTAAATAAATTTATATATATAAAAAGGTTCCTCACAAAACACCTTTCATTCTTACTCTTAAAAATTTTGTGTGGGCATCATATTAACATTATTCTTACATTTATTTAAAAATTGTTTATTTTATAGTTTTAATTACTTCATTTTTTATTGATCATTTTATTCAAATTAATAATTGTCACAATTTATATTTTTCATTTTGTTATGATTATTCCTTTTTTATTTTTCCAATTAATAGTTACCAGTGATTCTCTTATCTTCCAAAGTATTTATTTTTTGGACCATTTTTTTAATTACTTTATTTTATGTATTTGTTCTTGATTATATTATTTTATATTATATTGTGTTTCAGGTTGACATGTTCCCCATACTTGTTATCAGCCTTATCACACATATTTGGGAAAATACCCTTTTTGGCCTACATTGATTATATTCTACATATTTAAATGCATATCAATAACTAGTGATCCATTGATTATATATTTTCAATAAAGGGGCATGACTCTCGTACACCTACATTGTCTATATTTTTTCCATACAGGAGGCATTTTACCTATGTAATTATATTGAATATATATTTTTTATATTAAAAAAATATATTATTGATATTATGCTTAGATCATTTCTATATCCTCCATCTAAATCATGATATCATGGTATCTATATTTATTAGTCTCATATATACATGACTCAAGTTATCTATTGCACATGTATTTCTATTGCCTCAATCTAAACATAAATGGGTTTAATTATTTCATGTTTTTTCACAATAATATATTATTTATGTAACATAGATTTAGACACATAGATTGAAATCCTTTCTCTATATATGGGTTTTGATGATGACATGATATTTATGACTTAGATTTAAAGAGATTTAGGTCCAAACCTTTTATATATATGTTTTCAAGATGATTTATTATTATAATTATTAATTAATTATTTTTCATATCTAAACATAGTATAATTAATTGTATACCTTTTAAAATATAAAAAATTAACATATAACACTCAAAACCTTGTAAAATAAATTTTGTTGTCTTCTGATATAACTCTTATTGCTCTTAGAAAGTCAAAATAAGTATTTCAAATGTATTTTAAAATTACACTCCTGATTGACCAAGAGAATAATAGTAAACCCTTGGCTGACCACTAAAATAATAATACACTCTTGGTTCCTTTCTTTTTAAATTTCCTTTACCCTTTTCCTTTCATTCCCCTTGAGATCATGATTTTTGTTTTTCATAGTTCCTACTTTTTATGTGTCAACTTGCATGCCAATTTGGTCTTAACCATAATTTAAAAAGTGCATATATACAAAGGTGAATTAATACATATAAGATAAGGAGAATTAGTAAAAAAATATTGATAAGAACTAGAAATAATGTCTAGACTTATAATAAAAATAAAATTTCAAGGATTAGAGTAGATTTTGCATTCAAATTTTTCATATTGTATCATTTTCATTTTTCATGTAGTGAAAATTCATATAAGGATTAGGGATTACATGACCACAATTAATTTTTGCACTACATTGAATGTTAAATTTTAAAAATTTCCAATAAAAATAGTTTAATTGAAGAAAAATCCTCAACATATACATAACTATTTAATGTTTTGTAATATTTTATGAGTTAATTAATGTTTCAAGAAAGGAAAAGAATTTACATGTGATTCAAAACTTTTTATAAAAAAGAAAATGAGGATTTTAGATCCCATGAGAAAAGGAGCATAATTATCAAGTTCATTTTAGAAAAAGAAATATCTTATAAGAGGCTAGTAGTATGGCCCTGAACTTATTAATGGAGTGGTAATTTGCTCTCAAACAATCCTTCCAAATTATCAGTTTATTATGAATTTTATAAGTAATTTATACATTGGTTATTAAATAAGATTTCACCTAATTTAAAACTTATGGAGCCTAAATGTTAGATATCATTCAATATTATTCTCATAACTCTCTTTTTCTTTGACAATTTCAATTATTTTAAATATTTTATTATTTAAATTAGACTTTTTTTAATTTATTTAAAAAAAATGTTTTGATATAAATTACTTACATATTTTTAGGGTTAACATATTGCATCTACTTGAAATCACTTTATTATAGTATTATTTCAATTGTTTAAAATCGCATTATGAGATTATTAAAGCATAATAAAATGCATTTATTTTATTTGATGTAATTTCTTTAATTAGAAGGGAAGAACAAGTGGATTTCTATGTTGGACAGATTCTTGTTGGTGTTAAATGGTGAAGAAGATTCAATATTTATATTTACACTGATGACACAATAAGCTCATATATCTTATTTATTTTTCATATAATTTCATTTTGGACCACGAAAAATTTAGAAATAGAAATTTTAGAACACTTGAAATTAGGGAGATCGAGATGTTCACTCACTAGCGTTCTTGTCTATTGAGACAACTATTATTGACCACAATCTATTTTAGACCAAAGATTTGGATATGCTATTTGTTGAAACCTAATAAATTTAATTAAGGGACTAATTTATCGATATAATAACTATCCAAAACATAAAGAGTTGTGAGATTCTTATGCATATCTTTGGTGACATTTTCTTACAACCTTAATGTTCACCAAAATTATAGTGCATAATACTAGTAAGATATCCTTATATGATAGGTCCATTTACACTTTATTTTCAATAATATATAATACTTATATTTAAAAAATAAAAAGATAATGTGTCCACCATATAGTGGGATATCTCTATACAATAAATCCATTTAAACTTTCTTTCCAATAATACATTGGACTTTAATTGTAAAAAACATAAAACATCATGTCACACACACAACCCATACACTCTTCAATTTAACTTAGCCCCTATTTTTAGTCATATTTTCTATGTTATTTCCATCCCTTTCCTCCAGAATTATTACCTTTTAATATGAGTTATGTTGAGGTATAATATTCTACATCTCCTAATTAGTAATTAAATGTAGTAGGAAAAAACTCTTATTTTAAGTTTTGTAGCGAGTGACAGCCCATTTCTATTTTAAAATTGCGTTAAGGTCCACCACATTAATGTTAAAGACAAAGCGAACAAGGTCCCCCGTACAAATTTTCAAAAGGGAAACAACCTTTACTATATCTTCATACAAAAATCTCTCGAGTGATTAAGTTAAATTTATAGATGAAACAAGAACCCACATTTAGATATGAATAAAGACCGAGTACAAATCCAAGCAAACTACTGCTCTAGAATATACCATTTTTCAATGAAATCAAGATGAAAAATAAATTAATATAGAAGCTACGATAGATATAAATAAAAATAAATTACAGCACTGAAAATCTAAAACAATAATGTATATTTAGATTGATTATATAATTTTCCTTGGAAATCCGCAAAGAAAAAGGTTTTCATATATTGTTTTTCCTGGAAATATGCAAAGAAATAGGTTTTCATATATTAAATTTAAGCACAGAGATTATAACGGTGTACCTGATGGCTGAAGAAGAACTGCAACTGATCTCCAATTTGAACCACAATCACAGCATCTGCAAGCCTTTCACATGTCTCTTCAGATTTAAGTAAAATCTGTGTTCATATTTTCCACACGAAAATACAAGAAAGTTGGTAAACGCTGACCACATGTTTCACAAAACTTTCGTCAATGGGGATAATCCGGTATGTACATTTGTTTCAGGAGAAAAAGTCTATAGATATTTTTAAAATGAAAATACAAGGAAAGAGGTAAATATTAACTACATGTTTCACAAAACTTTTGTGAACATTCATAATTTGACATGTACATCTATTGAATACATGTTTCACAAAACTTTTGTGAACACATATAATTTGACATGTACATTTATTCCGTGTAGAAAATTCTGTATGAATGTTTTTAATATAAAAATATAAAGAAAAAATAAATACTAATTATATATTTCCCAAAACCTTGATAAATGTACATAATTCAACATGTACATTTATTTTAAGAAGAAAATTCTATACTAATATTAAAATATAAGAGGAAAATTAAATGTTGACAACATATTTCACAGAACTTATGTTGACGTACAAATCGACATGTGCATTTTTCTCTTAAAAAACATAACTTTTGTCCACGTACATGATTTGGCATATTGATTTGTCTCCTAAAAAAAATTCTGTGTTGATATTTTCCTCACGAAAACACAAGGAAGGAGGTAAAAGTTAAATTCAAGAAGTTAAGTATGGTTATATATTAAGAGTCTCCAATTAGTATAATATTAAAACAAATTAAAAAGTGTGAACATCAAATATATGGAATAGTACTGGAAGGAGATGATGGTGAATTGTCTTTGAGAAGAAGAACAACCCAAGAAGGAGGATCTTTCAATGGTAGATCCAGAGCCACCCAACCATCCTAAAAGTTATCTTTGGAAGCTGAAAGAATGAACACACCCTACCCATGTGGAGGGAAAATAATAATCCAACATATTTGACTACCCCACATCATTGAAGTACAACAAGACAACCCAACCGAAGCTTTACCACATCTCTGTTGACTCCATACCTTTTGCTCAAAAGGATGGAAAGAGAGACAAATACATGAGCATCTATGTTGATCTGAGCACTAGTGGTAGAGATAACTGTGATAACATATTGGGAGGGACCCTCCTCATAGTGTACAAAGCACTCCCTCAGCGATTAAGGAGTTCCTTTACATGTTGAAACTTTAAGGTTTCTTTCTTGTTTTAAGTTTGGTTCTATAAACATGTAGACATGAGGATAATAATTTTATCACTATCAGAAAATTGGTGTGAAGGAGCCCAATTGTTGAATATAGTGGCATTCCTAGATGTCCAAAGTCTAGAAAGAATTAGAGCATTAAAAAAATCCAAATAAATGTTATGTGTGCTAGCCATTGAGAAGGATTTGTAAACAAGGTCATTTTGTAGTTGATGGTATACATGTGGAAAGGATGAAACAAATACTTTATCCATTTTGAACCATCATGTGCCTAAGGGAATGTACAAAAAATGTATTTGAAAGTATCGAGTTTAGAACACATGAGACATTTGCGATAAGGACCTCAATGTGACTGAAGATTTCCCCTAGAAATACATAATGGTAGACAAGACACCATATAAAATGGGTGATCTTAGGCTCAATTTCATAAAGTGAGTTTGGAATCTACTAATTGTTTAACTTTCCTAGAGATGAGGATAAGAAACCCATAATATGATATAACAACTATATATATCCGTGGTTAAAGAAAGTATCTTAATTTTTCTCTTAATTTTCCACCATGCCACTAAATGTTGAAAGTTAAGTTTACACAACATAACATCTAGGATAAATCTGTAAATGGATACAATATAAGGCATAACAACAACTGCTAACTTAAAATTTCACTAAAAATGGGCCAAAGAGTCCAATCTTTAGAATAGGCTAGATCTCCTATTGTGTTTTCCTTTATTCCCAAAATTACTATGCTAAAATTTCAATATAAAATCCCTTTGACTGTGTAAGAATTTAGCAATATTTAATACTCATAAAACTAGAAAATACATATTCTATCTATGTAGCACCAAATGTTTTAGTTCTTTTTTTAATCAATGATTACTATGAACGTAATGAAAAATTTCCTTGGTGTATGTATTTATTCTTGTAATGTCCCCATTTTTGAAACTAAAATAATATTATTCCTAAAATAAATTATTTTTAAATATTTAAAAATAAATTAATAATATTAATCCAATTTGAGTTCTACTTAAGTTGGGACCCTTTTGAGGGTCATGGGCACTTACAGGTCAAGTGGAGGATTATACATAATATCCTTTTAAAGTTTTGAAAGGGAGAGTTATATTCGAAGAGGGATATAAAAATACAGTAAGTTTCCATTGGAAGGAGTATGCTAAATACTGAATTGGAATATTTGATTAAGTATGTCAAGCTTGATTACCATATCTTTAGGATGAAAACCTTCAAGAAGTGTCAACGGTTTAGGGACGAAAACCTCCATTCCTACTACTTTGGTAGATCTATTCAATGGTTGTAGTTGAGCTTCAAAATTGAATGTTTACATGCAAGTGAATCTAAAAGGGTGTTTTTGGACACCACCTATATTGAGAAATATTGAAAAACCTATATAAATTTGGTTTTTGGTGAATTTATAGGTCTTGAAAAGTGGCAACTTATATTGGGAGTTTGTTCATGATATTGAAGGCCATTTTATTGGGTGGCGACTTGCCTAGAGGGTTGATTGAGATAATTGTAAGAATTCATTGAAGCCTAAAATATTGCATGATATTTATATCCTTTTTTTACATATTTAGTGATTTGAATTGAGGGATGGTTTTATGGTCTTGGAGCTAATTTGAAGGGTCCATTGAAGTTTAAAACATTGTAGAATATTTTATATATTTTCAGCTTGGAGCATTTAAAAGGTTAATTGGTGGTCCTTTGGTAAGTTTAAACAATCTGATTTATTCTATATTTTTTATGAGTTGGAGTGAATAAGTTTGAGGAGGATTGCATATATTTGGAGTGTTTTTAGACTTTATTTTTACAAGGTACATTTTATATTATTTTTGATTTATTTGATGATAAATCATAAAGGTTTAAAGGTTTTTTGGAGGGTTCATTCAAGGGTTTTAATTTAGAAATTCTGCCCTTAATTTCTGAGTGGGGAGATTTACTTGAAGGAGATGTGCAAGGGTTTAGGGTGCCTTATTTGGCCCTAAACAATATAACATTTATTATTACAAATATTTGTGGATTTTATAACCTATTTCTAGTAGGTTTGGCATGAATACAAGTCTTATTTTTGAAGTTATTATATGCTATTTATTCCTAATTTTGGCAACTTGATTTGGAGAAGATTTGATCATGTTTTAGGTCCTAACATTGGTCAATTTTAACATGATATGAATGCTAAAATTTATTTACATTTTATCTTCAATTATGGAGGGTTTACAGAGTTGGATTTAATGACATAAAGAGGACATTGAAATTAGTTTGGTGGTGTTGAGAGTTTTAGAGTGGAAGAAATACTAATTTAGATCCTTTATGTATATGGTGTGAATAAAGTTTGGCCATGTTTCACAAGGTATTTCTGTTTTAATTTGTTGATTAATTGAAAGTGTGAAATTTGAGTTCGATGGTGCAAATACAAACCCCATAGTTGGTTGGTTTTTATTTTCATAATTTAGATTTTGTTTTGGATTTATTTAGGAGTTTGTTGTAAACCCCTCTTTTACATTATTATCCCAATTTGGGGACATTACAATGGTATTAGAGACAATATTGTGGCTAAATGTGTGATTTGAAAGGTTACATGACATGGGAGATATGAAGAGGAAACCTTATATTCATATTGATCTCAAGGAAACTTATGAAGAATACATGACCTTCCCACCCTCTATCCCAAAAGTCCTAAATCTCTCTAAGTCTATGATATGGTAGAAAGGAAGAGGTGGTCATAAGAGGAACTGGATTAGACAAAGGGGAGTATATGATGATTTTGGAGAAATTTTTATTCTCATATTTGATGGTTATATAAGAATTTCAGCTAGTACATGGGTTGATAAGGTGGAAAAATACCTTTCACTTCAACCCATAGAGGAAAGTGTGGTCATGAATTTGTCATATCACATTTAGAGGGGGTTGCCTCTGATTGGTGGCACCATAGGTTGGTAACCCAAGAGCACCATCTCATAGATACACATGACAAATCTAGCAGGTGGCTCATTAGGATATTTGATTGGGGTGATCCCAAACTCTTAGGAGTTGGCACACTTGCATCAAATAGAATAAAAATCAAAGGTTTTAGAGAAGCAAAAATAGTTATTTCAGCATAGTAAAGGGCAACCAATGATTGAAATTATTTAACCACAAGAACAAGTAAGGAGTTATAACAAACTATGGAGAAACCAAGGGGGTTTCAAATAGTTGACACTAATGGGGAAGTAACATAAAAATTATAATATATGAGGATGAAGTAAAGAGAAGTTATTCAAAAACTTCATGAGCAAACAAAGTGTCAAGAAAGAAGCATGAACAAAGGACATCATAATAGAAAGGTATGACAAGAAAGATATTTTTGTATTGCTCCTTTTCATGCATCATTTTCCTTGTCTAGCATTATATTGAAAGAGGAATCTTGGAGGAAATACTTCTTGTTATGTGTCGCTAAGGAAGCACATGTCCTAATAGGAATGGACATAGTAAAAAATTCCATTGAGGGAGTGATTTCAATAAAGAAAGAAGAAGGATGGAACTTTCTTATAAAGGAAGGAGAATCAAATTTCTTGATGGAAAAATAATTGAGTTGTCAAATTCATAAGCGTTCAATGTTTTCTCTTCACGATTGGTTCCCTCATTACCCTAGTTGCAAAGTTGGTGCTATTATGAAGGTGGAGGTAAGGACACTCAAAGAAAAGAAGAAATCCTCCAAGTAAGTTCAAGGAAAGAACATGACAAGTACCCCTCATGGATATGGGATCTAGGTGAGCTCTATCAATATAGTGTTGCTAGCATATATAGGGATAACATAAATAAGGGAGTAGGCAAGGGTTATCATTTTCCTAGGATCATAATGACTATTTTATTTTACATTTTCAATTTGTATCCATTGATAAATTTTTTTTAGATGGCATGCATGGTTCATAGGAGATTGTGCTCATCACATCCCAACACTATGGGAATGATTCAAGTGTGTAGTAACAAATTTTTTACCACTAGAAGGATAAATTGGAAGGAGAATAAGGCGTACTACATCCAGGATAAGATTAAGCTGAAACATAAAAAAGGAGGCCCGTATCATGCTCATGAGGCATGGTGACATAATAATAAAAGTGTTTTTGAACACTAATGTTTTTTCTAATATGTTTGCTCTATGTGTAGGTTAACTAATAACATCACTTTCCATTACCAAGAGCAATGCAAGGGGTGAATTTGAGTACATGGATTGGGCAAAGTCCCAAGTAGTGAACATAGTGTTACAGAGTATGATTTTGGAAGAATTTTGGTTCTCTTTTATTCCATAAAGTTCTGAAATTATCTTGCTACATTCATTGCTGACATCATACATAAAAGGCATACTTTGTGGCATAGTATAACCAATAGTTGAGCAAATGAGGGACATAAAAGGTACCATCCAAAGGGGATTACAAAGTGGAAAAATTTATTCCCAAGTTATGTTGTTCAAAACATTTTATTTAGTAAATTATTTTCAAGTTGGGAAAGATTTTTCATGACATGTAGATGCTGCCAAAGAGTTTTTTAAGGGTGTAAACCCTATTATGCACACAAGGGATAAAGATAAAATGTATTTTTCCATTTGGGGCATCAAGGTATCACTTTCTTAAAAAAAAATCCTTTTGAAAGCTCTAACTTTATTTTCATGTTGTTTGAGTTCATGTTGGCATCCTTGAATAATATGGACATGGAAGAATATTTAATGTCCATCATAGATTGGGAAAAATATTAAATCAAGAGAAATAATTGGCAAGGTAAATTAGTGAAGAAAAATTTGTCTTTTTTCCTTTCCAAAAAATTTAGAAAATTATTGGCAACAATTTTTTCCATAGACCCCCACACCCCCCTCCCCCTCAAAAAGAAAGGGCACATTGTTTGTACATGGAAGCCAACTACAAGGCCTAAAATTATTGTTGGTAAAGTTACAGAAATTTTTTTTCTAAAATTTCTAAATTCTGTCATTTACTACAGCCACCTATCACATTCAATATATTTGATTTTTGGAGCTTGGTACCCTTCAAACCAAGATAAATTAATGTATTATTTAATTTTGATTTTTTTAAAATCATAAAACTCAATTTTTTTGACATTACCACATACCCCTTATGAGAGCTATATGTCTTATTTCATTGCGTATTTATAACAACCCAAAAATTTTGAGAGTGAAATCTTTTGGGATAATGGTTTGTACAAGAAAAGGATGAAATATGTAAGTAAGGAACAATAATGTATTTGGTTACATCTTGAAAATTCCCTTGATGAAGAGTTGATCACTTAATTTCACATAAGCCATGAGAAAGAGGAGCCTATGGTGGACCTCACTTTGCACATGATGGGGACTCATCCTAGAGGGTTTTATATGGAGGTGAGATATTTGAAAGGTATGTTTATTAGAGTAATTCATTTGGTTAATTATTTGCAAGATTGGTAGGTTCCCTCATGGCCTAAAAGAACTAGCAAGGTAATTGGTGGCCTTAGCCTTACTTGTTTACTTTTCTTGAGCATAGTATAAGTAAATTACTACATACAAGGCAACAAGAAGGCACTTTTTAGGTGCAATAATTATCTTGGTATGGCTATAGACTCCATCATGCATGACTTGGTATTGAAAAATTTGTTGGCATGGGGATATGGGAAGTCATTGGATGACTCTTTTGACACTTGGAACACTTGGGGGCAACCCCCAAAACATAGGTTTAGATTCTAGTTTAGAGTTTTCTTTCTATGGGAAGGGATTATAGAGGGACATTGTATCATAAGGTGTGTTGGGACACCTCTTTGGACATTGAAATTATTTGAGAAAAAGTAATTTTGGGTGGGGAAGATTTTAATGTCCCCATTTTTGAAACTAAAATAATATTATTGCTAAAATAAAGATATAATATTAATCAAATTTGATTTTCACTTAAGTTAGGGACTTTTTGAAGGTGATGGGTGCTTAAGGGTCAAGTGGAGGATTATAAAGGATATCCTTTTAAAGTTTTGAGAGGGATATTTATCTTATAATAGGGATACAAAAAATAAATTAAGTTGTCATTAGAAGGGGTATGCTGAATATTAAATTAAAATCTTTTATAAAGCATGTCAAGCCTGATTACCACATCTTGAGGATAATTTTTTTAAAGAAGTGTCAAGGGTTTAGGGATAAAACCTCCATTCCTACTACTTGGGTATCTATATTAAAGGTATGTAGTTGACCTTCAAAATTACATGTTTACATTAAAGTGGATTTACAAAAGGTGTTTTTAGACACCACCTATATTGAGGAATATTGCAAACCCAATAGGAAATTATTTTTTGGAGAATTTACAGGTCTTGGAGAGTGGTGACTTATATTATGAGCTTGTTCATGGTATTTAAGACCATTTCATTTGGTAGAAACTTTCCTAGAGGGTTGAGCGAGCTGATTGAAAGGGTAAGTTGAAGCCTAAAATAATGCATGATATTTATATGATTTTCTTAGATTTAGTTACTTGAATTGAGTTCTAGTTTTATGGACTTGGATTGATTCAAAGGGTTAATTGAAGCTCAAAATATTTCAAAATATTTTATATAATTTTTTTAATTTAGGTGACTTTTTGTAGGATATTTTTGAAGGTCAATTGGTGGTCCATTAGTAAGTTTAAACAATATAATTATTTTTATATAATTTATGAGGTGAAGTGAATAAGTTTGAGGAGGAATTAGACTATTTGAAGGGTTTTTAGACTCCATTTTTAAATTTTACATTTTTTATATTATTTTTGATTTATTTGGTAATAAATCGTAAGGGTTTGAAGCTTTTCTAGAGGGTTAAGGCAAGCATTTTGAATTAAAAATTCTACCCTTAATTTTTGAGTGGGTAAATTCTCTTGAAGGAGGTGTGAAAGGGCTTAGGGTGCCTTTTTTGGCCATAAAAAATAGATCATTTATTATTCCAAATATTGGTGGATTTTATAAATTATTTCCCTCAGGTTTGGCATGAATACAAGTCTAATTTTTTGAGTTATTACATGCTATTTATTCATAATTTTAGTGACTTGGTTTGGAGAATATTTGATCATGTTTTTGGCCCTAAAATTGGCCAATTTTTATATGATATGAATGATAAATTTATCTTCATTTTATCTTCAATTGTGGAGGGTTTCTTGAGTTGGATTTGATGACAAAAAGAGAACATTAAAATCAATTTGATGGTGGTGAGGGTTTTGGAGTGGAAGGCATACCAATTTAGTTCCTTTCTTCATATGATGTGAGCCAAGGTTGGCTATGTTTCAGAAGGTACTTCTCTTTTAATTTTTTGATTGATTGAAATTGTGAAATTTTAGTTTGGTAGTAAAAATACAACCCTAGGGTTTGCTAGTTTTTATTTTCAAAATTTATATTTTATTTAAGATTTGTTTAGGAGTTTATTGAAAAAACCTCATTTAAATTATTGTCCCAATTTGGGTACATTACAGTGGTATCACAACAAGCATCATGGCTAACTATGGGAATTGAAGGGTTACATGACATGGAAGATATGAAGGGTCAACCTTCAATTCAGATAGATCTCATGGAAACTTATGAAGAATACATGACCTTTCCATCCTTTATCAAAAAATCCCTAAATATTATTGAGTTTGTGATATGGAAGAGAGGAAGAGGTGGTTATAGGATGAAATGGTGTAGACAAAGGGGAGTATATGATAATTTTAGAGAATTTGTTATCCCATATTTTATGGTTCTACATGTATTTCATCTAGTTCATGGGTTGATAAGGTGGACACATACCTTTCACTTCATCCCATTTAGGAATATGTGGACATGAAACTTTCCATATCACATTTAGACTGGGCTACCGATGATTGGTGGAAACATGGATTGATTACCCAAAATCACCATCTCATAGATACATATGACAAATTTATAAGGTGGCTCATTGGAAAATTTGATTGGGGTGATCCTTAACTTTACTTTGAGGAGTTGGCGTGGTTGTATAAAATAGAATAAAAAAAAGTTTTTGGAGTAAAAAAAAGAGTTGTTGTAGCTTAGTAAAGGGCATCTAATTATTGAAATTTATGAACCACAAGAATCAAGAATTCAAGGAAAACCAAGTAAGGATTTCCAAAAAAATATGGAGTAATTGATTGTGTTACAAATAGTTGATGCTAGTGGGAAAGTAATAAAAAAATAAAAAAATCTAAGGGTGAAGCAAATAGAATTTGTTTAACAACTTCATGAGCCAAAAAAGTGTCAATAAGGATGTATGAACAAGGACATCACAATAGAAAGGTATGTCAAGAAATCTTTTTTTTTCTCCTTTTTGTGCATCATTTTCCTTGTCTAAATTTAGATTGCAAGAGGAAGCTTGGAAAAAACACTTGTTGTTATATCTTGCTAAGGAATCACATGTCCTAAAAATAAGGGACATAGTAAATAAGTCCATTGAGGGAGTGATGCCAAGAAGGAAATAATAATGACAAGCCTTACTTATAAAGGAAGGAGAGTTAGATTTATTGATGGAAAAAAAATTGAGTTGTCAACTTGGTAAGCATTCAATGTTTTCTCCTAATTATTGATTCTCTCATTATTTTGGTTGCAAATCTTGTGCTATCATGGAGGTGGAGGTAAGGAATACTCAAGGAGAATAAGAAGTCTTCCAAGTAAGTTCAATGAAAGAACTTGACAAATACCCCTCATGGATATAGGATCCAGGTGAGCTCTATAAGCATAGTGTTGCTAGCATGTATAGGGATAACATAAAGAAGGGAGTAGTCAAGGGTTATCATGGTCCTAGGATTATAATGACTATTGTATTTTTAATTTTCAGTTTGTTTCCATTGATAAATTTTGTTTACATGGTGTGTATGGTTCCTAGGAGATTGTGCTCCTCACATCCCAACACTATGTGAATGATTCAAGTGTGTAGTAGCAGATTTCCAATTACTATAAGGAGAAATTGGAAGGAAAAAAAGGCATACTAAATCCATGATAAAATTAATTTGAAACATAAAAAGGAGACCCATATCATTCTTATGAGGCATGGTGACATTATAAAAGTGTCTCTAAACACTAAGGTTTTTTCTAACATGTTTGTTGCATGTGTAGATTCATTAATGAGATAACTTGCCATGAAAAAGAGCAATGCAAGGGGTGAAGTTGAGTGAATTAAATCCCTCTTATATTAGGCAAAGACACAAGTAGTGAATATATGGTTATAGAGTATGATTGTGGAAGAATATTGGTTCTCTTTTCTTTCAAAAAGTTCTGAAATTATCTTGCTACATTCGTGGCTAACATCATACATAAAGGGAAATTTTTGTGGCATAGTAAAACCAATGTTTGAGCACATGAGGGACATAAAATTTACCATCCAAAGGGGATTATAATGTGGAAAAAAATATTCCCAAGGTATCTTTTTCAAAGCATTTGATTTTTTCAATTGTTTACAAGTTGGGAAAGATTTTCCATGGCATGTAGAGACTACCAAATAGTTTTTTAAGTGTGGCTTCCCTAGCATGCACATAAGGGATGAAGATCAAATGGTTTTTCCCATTTCAGGCACCAAGGTATCACTTTCCAAAAAAAATTCCTTTTGAAGTTCTACCTTTCTTTTCATGTTGTTGGAGTTCATGTTGGTATCCTTGAAGAATATGTAAATGGAAGAAGATTTAAGGTCCATCATATATTGGACAAGGGATCAAATCATGAGGAAAATATTATATTTTTCCTTTATAATAAATTCATAAAATTATTGTAAATAATCTTTGCAATTCATCCCCCCAAAAAGGGCACATTGTTTGTACATGACAGCCAACAAAGAGGTATAAAATTATTGTTTGAAGGTATGAAAAGTTTATTTTTAAAATTTATGAGTTGTGTTATCTAATACACCACCTATTACATCCAAATAAATATATTTTTTGAGCTTGGTACCCTTCAAACCAACATGAATTAGTGTACTACTTATTTTTGTTTTTTTTTTAATTTAGAAAACTCAGTTTTGTTAACAATAACACAGCCCCCTTATGAGAGCTATATGGATGATTTCATTGCATATTTATAACTACTTATAAGTTTTGAGAGTAAAATCTTTTGGGATGATGGATTTCACAAGGAAAGGATGAAATATGTAAGGAAAAATAGTGTATTTGGTTTCATCTTAAGAATTCCCTTGATGACCACTTGAACACTTACTTGCATGTAAGCCATGAGAATGGGGAGTCATGGGTGAAATTAACTTTGCAAATGATGAGGACTCTTCATGGAGGGTTACATATGGAGGTGAGACATTTTCAAGGTATGTTTCTCAGAGTGATTCATTTGGTTAATTATTTGTAATATTAAGAGGTTCCCTCATGGCCTAAAAGAGTTAGTAAGGTAATTGGTGGCCTTGACCTTACTTGTTTACTTTCTTTGGGTATATTACAAGCAAATTGATACATACATGTTAGAAAAAAGGAAATATTTGGGTATAATAATTAGTTTGGTATGGATATCGACTACAACATGCACCACTTGGTATTGAAAAACTTATTGACATAAGGACATGGGAAGTCATTGGTTGACTCTTTTGACAATTAGAACACTCGAGGTATCCCCCATTACATAGGTCCATATTACATTTCAAATATTCTCTTCCATGGGAAGGGATTTTAATAGGTCATTGCCTCATAATGTGTATTAGGACACCTCTTGGGACATTATAATTACTTGAGGACAAGTAATTTTGAGTAGGGAAGATTATAATGTCCCCATTTTTGAAACTAAAATAATATTATTGATAAAATAAAGTATTTTTAAATACTTAAAAATAAATTAATAATATTAATCCAATTTGAGTCACACTTATGTTGGGGCCCTTTTGAGGGTCATGGCTGCTTATGGGTCAAGTGGAGGATTATAAATAATATCCTTTTACAGATTTGATAGGGAAAGTCATCTTCTAAGAGGTGTATAAAAATAAATTAAGTTGTCATTATAAGTGGTATGTTGAATATTGAATTGGAATCTTTGATCAAGTATTTCAAGCTTGATTACCACATCTTGAGGATGAAAACCTTCAAACTTCAGAATCTATATTCAAGGGATACAGTTGAGCTTCAAAATTGCATATTTACATGAAATTAGATTTACAAAGGTGTTTTTGGACATAACCTATATTAAGGAATATTGCAAACTATATATAAAGTTATTTTTTGGTGAATTTGTATGTCTTGGTGTGTGGTAACTTACATTGGGAGCTGGTTCATGGTATTGAAGGCCATTTCATTGGATGGAAACTTATATATAGGGTTGAGAAAATTGGTTGTAAGGGTTTGTTGAAGCCTAAAATATTGCATGCTATTTATACCTTTGGAGACTATAATTAAGGGTTATTTTTGTGGTCTTAGAGCTGATTCAAAGGGTTCATTTAAACTTAAAATATTTTAGAATATTTTATATAATTTTTCTAGCTTGGGTGACTTTCCCTAAGAACATTTTGAAGGTCAATTAGTGGTCCATTGGTGTATTTAAATAGTCTGATTTATTCTATATATGTATTTTCTAAGGTGGAGCAAATAATTTTGAGGAGGAATCGGACATATTTGGAGGATTTTTAGACTCTATTTTGACAAGGTACATTTTTTATATTATTTATAATTTATTTGGTAATAAATCATAAGGCTTTGAAGGTTTTTTTTAGGGTTAAGCTAAGGGTTTTGATTCAAAAATTATGCCCTTAATTTTGAGTGGGGTGATTCACTTGAACTAAATAATGGTTTAGGGTGCCTTATTTTTACCTAAATAATGGAACATTTATTATTCCAAATATTGATGGATTTTATAACCTATTTTTAGTAGGTTTATCATGAATCCAAGTCTGATTTTATGAGTTATTACATGTTATTTATTGCTAATTGTGGCGACTTAGTTTGGAGAATATTTTATCATGTTTTAGGCCCTAACATAGGCCAATTAATATATGATATGCATGATGGAATTTATCTATATTTTACCTTCAGTTTTAGAGTGTTTTCAGAGTTGGATTTGATGATAAAAGGAGGGCACTAAAATTAGTTTGGTGGTGTTGAGGGTTTTAGAGTGGAAGGCATACAAATTCATCTCCTTTCTTCATACAATGTGAGCCAAGGTTGGGTAAGTTTCACATGGCATTTCTCTTTTAATTTTTTGATTCATTGGAAGTTTGAAATTTTAGTTTGGTGGTGTAAATACAATCCTAGGGTTGGTTGGTATTTATTTTCAGAATTAGGATTTTGTGTTGTATTTATTTAGGAGTTTGTTGGAAACTCCTCTTTACATTATTGTCCCAATTTGGGAACATTACAATTTTCATTATAATTTTTACAAGAGGTATTCTAAAATGGAATATAGGGTTGGAAGAATTTTTAATTATTATCTTAAATTTATCATCCATTTGACATTTTTTAGAAACTTTTACTTTTTTCCTAGAGAATTTGATCTAAATGTCACAATATCTTCACCATATGTTGGAGTTTGAAGTCCCATTTTTTCCATAGGATTATTTCGAGATTGACATATTGGTGTAATTAGATTGAAACATTTTTATTTGTAACCAATTGGAAAATTGAGATGAAGGTAATCAAGTTATAAAGAATCATGGTATGTGAAAAATTTAGGAAAAATGACTTGAGATTGATATCTATCACAATTTTTCCGATAGATACATTTAAGATATTTAATAATATTTCTCATATTTGTATTTCCAAACAATGTTAGCTTGAAATTTGTATAGATTTATAGTTTATAATTTTTTAAAAAAGTGTATATGTTGAGAAAAATACACACCAAGGTTATTTATATCTCAAGTTTTATTTTCCTTGTCAAAAATGGTCATCTGAGTTAAAATACTTATTAATTCTTTGAGCTAGAAGAAATTTAATTTTGATTTAGAGAAAAAATATTTATTTAACTATTGGTTTCACCCCACTAATTTAAATAAACAACATATATATTAAAAAATGAATCTAGCTAAAAATAATGAAAAAATATGGGTAGCATAAGGAGTTAATTAAAGTATTTTCTTTTATTTAAAATAAGAACACCTAAAACAAGATTCAATACAAGGTTTTTAAATTAAAAAAGAGAACTCACTATCAGTAAAGAATTCCCATTAAAGTTTTAAATTATTTAAATATTTCAAAAATGATTTTTTAGTGTATAAAGTTATATTTAAATCTTTTATGGAAAGCAAAGAATTACGGGTAAAATATTTAAAAATAAGGGGCAATCATAAAATACATAGATGCTAGACAAATCAAAACCCAATGAGATATTTTTATTAAAATATATTTTATTTAAGGTACTTGGTAGATTCATATTCAATTACTCTCCACATTTGGTCATTTTTCTTATTCTATAACTGACTGAGTTTCTTCATTGTAAAAAACCCTATGCCAGTAATTTCTCTTTCTTGGACTCTAATGAACCTCATTTTTATTTATGGTGTGATGGAAACATTACACACACACACACACACACACACACACACACACACACACACACACACACACACACACACACACACACACACACACACACACACACACACACACACACACACACACACACACACACACACACACACACATTCTCATTCTTTCTTATTCTATAATTGATCAAGATCCTTCATTGTAAAAACCCATATATCAGTGTTTTCTCTATCTTGGACCCTCTTGAGCCTCATTTCTATTTATGGTGCCATGCCAATATATATATTTCTTCTCGAGGGAATGTGTTATTTGTTTGAATTAGGAGATCCCATTTGAGGTTATTAAGGAGGATTGTCATGAGGTATATTAGATTTGATTTTATTGGTTGATGTTAGTAAATATTACCTACTAAATTTTTTAAATGGTTCAAATTGGTTCATAAAGAATTCTTGTATTTTTTTATTGATTAAAATCATATTTTAAGGTTTGGGGAGGGAATTTATTAACCTTATATTGAATAGGGGATTTAATAGTAGTAACAAAGAGTTTGAAAATATTATCATCACTAATGTTAAGGTTTGTTTTATGGGCTAAATACATCTATAATTTGTAAAAAGTGAGAGCATATTCATTAGGAAGTTTCTTAGAATTGATGAAATGGCTAAGGTTATTTTCAAGAAGATATTTATGTTAGAATTACTTAAAATGATAATTAACTAAATCATTTAGTTATGAAATGGAATGTCCAGGAAGATGATTATACTTTTCTAGTGCATTACTGGAAAATGTTTTAGATAAAAGTTTCATAGTATAAAAAGTATTATTTTGAGCCCATTCATTTTAAATATTTCCGAAGGATTTGAGAAAGAAAGTAGGATATTTAGTTGTATAATATGTGATAGTTGGAGAGTGTTTCCAATATCTATGGACATAATCAAAGGGGATAAAAGATCATTTTGAAGAGGTTGAATCATTTTGTTTTGAATTAAAGGTTGAGGGATAAGATTTCCAATGACATCTATAATAAGAGGAAGAATTTTTTTTATTTGGTTTAGTCATGATGGCATTAGGTTGAATATAAATTTTAAAATTTTGGTTCTACATTCAAAGTATTTGAGAGCTACTATAAGCCTACATAATTGTCAATTTTTTGATCATTTATAAAATAATTTGAGATGTATCTAGAGATGTATTTTTATTAGAAATGTTAGTTAGGGTATTACCAACATTAGTTGTGGGAAGAAAATTCTAATTAGTGGTGATGATTGGCATAACTATTATATAGGATAAAATATTTGTAGTTAGATTGATTTCAACCATGTTACACTATGATGCAATAATAGGTGGTAATATTATTATTGGTGTAGCAGAAGGATGGCAAAAATTTATGGTAATAGGTGGAACATAATGTGATGTTACTAACATTGATGTGGCTTTGTTTATGAGTTTATGAATTATATGTTTAGGAGTGGAATCATTATAAGTTGTATAGTGGTCATAATTGTGGATGTGTCTTTCAAGATTTTATTTATCTATCATCTGGTATGAGGTAAATCAAGATTGAGATATATAAGAAATGTACCTTAAGGACCTTTATTCAAAGGTGGAGTTGGGAGGGATAAAATTGAAACCCATATATCATTAAAGTGGTTGAGGCTTCCTAATAATACCTTAAGAGGAAGTATAATGATTCTAAGTGGGATGTACAGTCGATAGTAAAACTTGTCTAATTATATAAAATTAGGGGTAGTGGGCATACCAATGCATTTAGTTTTAGTGGATTAAAAACAAAAGGAATCATTAATTTAGATAAGATATATAGTGTATTAGAATGGCCAATATAATTTGGTAAAACAAATATGATGCTATTAGTGGCCAAATAAAAACCAAATTGTATTAGCCAGGTCAATACAATTAGAAAAATATAGGACTATATCTAGTTGTTTGATATAGTTTGGAAACACATTGAATGATAATGGCATAGCCAATACCATTTACATGTTAAAAATAAATTGCATTGGGATGGTTGATGCAGTTTTTAGACATAAATTAAGGTTAAAATAGGTTTCATGTTGGGTTCACCAAAATGTATGCATGGGTTAGGGTTACACTATGCCTATACTATATCAATAGAATCAGACTCATAGAAAGGATTTAATAAAATAGAACCCACAGATACATAGTAAGTTTAGGTAGTGACCAATGAATGATGCAAGACTTATAAGAGGGTTTCCTATGTCATAAATTCTAATAGAAAAGGGCTCAAATACTAAATATATGACACAAAAGATATAAATATAACTCTATACCAATAAAAATAAATATTTAAAATAAGAAGTGTAGTAAAGTATGAAAAACTATTAAAATAATATAAAATGGAAGGGTTGGAATGATCAAAATGTTTAAGGTGCCATCATCAACAAATCGGGGGTTGAGGCAACCTAAAGTGAATTATGAAAAGTTAAAGAAATATTATAGCTACTCCATCTTATTTAGATTAAATATAACTTGGACAATAAGCATACACATTTAGTTACTACGTGACAAGCAACATCTATCTACTGAGTAAATAAAGGAAAGAGATTGTAGGGTTATAAATACTTACCTTGATGGGGATTTATCAAAAATCAATCTCCTGATTGGATCAAATTGAGCTTTAAAAGATATGTTATGGATGTAAATAATCCAAAATATGGAAAAAATACTTGAGAACAAAACAAATTCCTCCTAATGAATCTCCAAGACTTTCCCAAGGTAAGATCCTCTCAAGACAAGATTTAAGATTACTAACTCCTCCAAATGTGACTTAGGGAATAAGTGAAAGTGAAAGCAGAGAGAAATGAGTATATATGTATGCCCATATTCAATTGGATTGAAATAAGATCCATACATATAGTTTCACAATGCTAATCCTAATCCATGTTGGTGGTATTAACCAACATGATACAATTGAAAATATTTGGCTGTCATAGAACTATGTCAAATAGACCAATATAGTGAAAATGGCATAATAAAAACTTAGAACTACATCATGCTACTTGATATAATACATGAGGTAAAACACATTGAATTTATTTTATCAAATTATTAACATCCATTCATATCATTCCCTTCTTGAACTTTGTTCTCTTATCCTTCTCGAAACTATCACTGTCCTCTCATATATCTGACATGTCTTCATACTATATGTATATTTTCAAATATTGTTATATTATCATATAAGATTGATGGATTTTTCTCTAAAGTCAAGTTTTTATTTTACGTCACAGGGTCATATATGACCAACTCTTGATCCATCATACCTTCATTCCATCTTCTAACTAAACCTAAAACTTTCAAATAACACTCACTTGTCTGTTACAAAGACTGATAGGTTAGATGACTCTGTAGATGATTATGAGTTTCTTTATGATTTTAAGTTCATTATTCCTATTTAATGGCTTTTTAAAATATTATTTGAATATTATATATTATTTATAAAACCTTATTAAAATAAACTCTTTACAACACACACTGCTTCTTTCTTTGTGACTGGCTTTCTAGTATCCTTTTTTAGGTAATTTTCAATTGTACGGTCAAGCAAAATTTGATATTGAGAAAATAAACTATTTTTTAGACACCCTATGTCATATTATTCATTTTCATGAAATTATTGGCTTAATTCCATTCAAAAGTCACTTTTATCATAGCTTTTAAGGCTATGTCTAAGCCTAATTAGGTTTCCACTCCTCATAGTCACACATAGTTATTTATATTCATATGAATATGTACCTTTCTAGTATATATATATATATATATATATATATATATATATATATATATATATTTAATAGACACTATTTCCCAACCAATAACCATGTTTTGGGATGATTGACCAGTTCATTTTCAATATAATCATGTTTTTTATATAAAACCCTAACTTAGGGTTACATTTGACTATGAAGACCTAAGAGTTGATATCTTTTTATTTTGAATTTCAAACATAATTTTAAATACCTATGGTGATTTAATAAGGTTTTTAAAAATTCCACACACATTTTATAATAGTTGGGTACCTTCTATACATCCTTGTTTATCACTTTTGTAGGATTTTGATTTTGACTACATGTTTTGTATTGGTTTCCTTGCAAATAAGTATGAAGACAACCAAAATATCAAAAAATAACCTTTATATAAATGCAAATATAAATATAAGGATCACTTACCTAGTTATACATGTGATAAAATTACTTCTCATAAATTGTTGCTTCTCAAACATTGCAAACTTAGTCTTTCCTTAAACATAGAATACAGGGAACACATTCTCTACAATTTAATCCTCATAAAGGAATTTGTAGAAAATAAAAAAAATTATTTAAAAAGAAAATTAGAAAAATTTATCAAACTTATTAATTTCAAAATAATCTTCAAAGGCATTTCATTAGTGTACCTTTCTCCATTACTCTACTATACATAGTCATTTTCATTGCATATGCATAGGAAACAGGGTCTCCACATTAGTTTTCAAAATAAATAAAATTTATTAGTAATTTATATGGGGTTTAACATTAATTTCAACCTTTAATCCATCCCCATATTGAATCCCACATAAACATTTACATGTTTAAATATGTTCAATAACTACCTAACAGTTCTTCGATTCTCTTTCAAAAACATTGTCAAATTACTCAATTACAATTTGACTAGAGTTGAACTAGAGGAAGGTGATGATTGAATATAGGGAACTACCCCAATTAGGTAATTATATATATGAATAGACACATTCATTTGATATGTACTGATAAATTAGAATATTTTAGTGGCCATCATTTTTTGTGGTCATAATTTGACTTAAAATGAATTAAGAGAAGATAATGATTCCATCAATTGAATTCCCCCAATTAGGGATCAATGGATGATAATCTGAACATGAATTTGATGTATGTAGATGAATCATAGTGATTTTTTTCTATTTTGGGTATTATTTTATAAATTAATTGAGACTTGAAATTTCAACATAATAGTGATAGGAATTAGTTGTTTACACTAGTTAGCACTCCTCTTGTCAATTCCTTTGTAGGGATACCCTATTTGGGAAGAATTCTCAGTTAAGAAGGAATTAAAATAATGGGATGTATTGGTTTGTACATTAATGTTATGTGTAAAAAATAGGTAGAATATGTAGAACTTCTCCTCATTTATTGTTCATATAAAATAAAGGAGTTGTCTTACATTTTCTTCCATAATTAATCAAAGAGAATTACAGATAAGAGAATTGAATGGAGAAGATTTTGGGCAAAGATTTAGCAATAAATTTATAAAAATGTTTAATTTTTAAATAATATCAATAATGAATTGTTTTCAATGGATTTAAAATTATGATATTAATAATTAGAGGTAGATGAACTCTTTGCAAAGATATCAAAAAACTATTTGCATAACTCAATGAAAGCATGTTTTAATTCACTAATACATGCTTTCCCAAGTGAAAGAAACTTATCCTTAAAGATTTATACTTTCTCATAGTATTCTTGATTAGTATACATGCTTACCTTTTCTTTATTCAAATGGTCATCATCATTAAAAAAACTCTCAAGTGTGACTAGGCCTTTAAGGAGCTTGTTTGACTTCAATTGTAGAATTTACTCTCCATTTTTTTGCTATAGTTTGGAATGATTCTTGGAATAAAAATTGGCCTCCTCTTGTATAAAAATTTCTCTTTGTTTTTCACTATCAAACACTTGCCAATTAGTGACATTATCTGGTATGGAAGGGCTTACAATCAACTTGAGATATGGTTGGTTCTTATCCTCTCCTATCCCCTTTGTAACATCAAATTGAGCTCCAATTACTTCCAACCTATCAACATGTTTGTTGTCTTACCTTGGGATAGATTTTATATTGAAATCTTGGAATTATTCCACAATATCCCACACTCTTTGCTTATAGGACTTGAGCAAAGAGTTTTGAGTCACATTTTGGCCTCTTACTTGATTCACAATCAACTCACTATCACAATACACTTGTAACTCTTTCACACCTCTTTCCTAGCCCACTTAAGGACATTAATTAGGGAATCATATTATACCACATTATAATTAAAATATGAAAGTGGAATAGTACATAATTTTATAAGGAGAAACTGACATTACTCCACCACCTACCCCAATCTTGCTTCTTGATCCCTCAAAGAAAAGTTGCCATAAACCATCCATGTTTTCACTTGGATTCATCAAATTTGGAATGAAATATCCCTATTAATGCATATAATACACTTGAATACTATATTCCTCTATGAATATGTAAGGATCATGCTCATAATGTTCATCTTCCCATTCATCTAAGTACAAATCAAAAACTTCCTCAAGAGAAGATATTGGATATTGGTCTATGTGGAGTTTCTCCTCATCAATAATGGTATAATTGGCATTTGCCACTTTAGGTATGGAAGTATATAAGTGATTTTTATGAATATTTTATAATTCAATCTTCACCTTAATACCATAATTTGTTCTAAAAACCATATATGACCAATCGACTGCCAAGTATCCACCTATCTTAGCTGTAAACTCTCTTGATAAACAAAGAGAAAAGTATGGAGGTAAATCTGCCACAACCACATCATGAAGAGTGAAAAAAGTAGGAAAATAATTAAAAATTAATTTCAAATCCTTGAATACTCACAATGTATTTTATAGTGATCCATCTAATTGTAAAACTCCTTTAGCCATTGACTCATACTTGAGGTCTAGTTTATCTACTATACACTTGGGCATAACTAAAGTACTAGCCCCACTATATATGATGAAATTATGAAATAAGAAATAAAAAATGATTATAGATATATATAAATGAGTATTTTTATCAATATTATTTACTTGTCCATCAATGGTTGAGTGCCATTCACCAAGACAACATTCTCATTCTGCGTTGATCCAACTTACTTGCCAAGTCCTTACAATTATTTTTGAAGCATGTCCTTTTGTCTAGATATTTTTAGTGAATACCATATTTAAATATTCATATGAAACTTATTAATTTGGTCATAAATTTTTATAAAAGGATTTATCACCTTATAAGGTTCCTTGGAAGCACTAGTACTTTGTGTTGTAGTTTGTGGAGGTGGATGTGTAGAAGCAGGCCTTACATTGTTAAACTTTTATTTTTATTTCAATTTAGGATATGGATTATACCTACCCACCATTATAGATGTTATAGGATTCAAAATAGGTCATTTATTATCCCCTTGTGTCTCTTCAACAACCTTATTCTTAGAACTAGTGTTAGAAGCCACACTAGTATTTACATTGCTTGAATTTCCCAAATGATTGATGGCAAAAAAATATCCCTCTAAATGGTTTATGAGATTATAATAATATTGTGTTTTTCCAATCTCCATTCCAAATTACATTCCATTTTCAATTGGAATATAAAAAGTGGGAACTTGAGATGCTTGATTTCATTGCATTGTCATCTATTGACTAGGCATTTCATTGGCATATACAACTTATCTTTGATTTTGGTCATATGAGGGATAACATGGTTGTTATTGAACCAAATTTTTTTGAGTGGGAATAATATATTTTTAATAAGAGGTAGAATTAGGACTGTAACTTTGGTAAGTTCTAACTTGAGTGATTTGACCTTGTTCTTGAGTATTTCCTTGAAAAGGAGATCTATTATATTTCCTTATCTAAACTGATTATAGGGATGATAAGGTCTATAAATTTTATCTTGTTGAATGTTTAAGGAAATAAATTCAATAGTGAAACTTTGGAGAAAAATCTTGACTTCATGAATCTCATTTGTGGGAGTAATGGTAGAACTTTCTTGATTAGGCAAAGGAGACAAGGTAGGTAATGCAACTTGACTAGGAGGCTTTAAATTAGGGAACAATGGCATTGGTGTCCTAGGATAAATCTTCCCTACATAAACAAGATAATTATTAGAATTTATGGCTATCTCATAGGTAGTAAGGGGTGTATTCCCACCTTTGGATTGGATCATCATGGCTACATCAGTATTCAATGCTTTTAGATAATACAAGAAGGCATAATTTGGAGTAGGTATCATAAGGGCTCAGATCCTATCCCATGTTTTTTGAAACCTAGTGTTAAAATATTTCATAAAATCTAATTGTTCCCTCTTGAGAGTGGTAAATTAACCAGCTAGTGATATATGATCACTCTTCTCTCCAAACCGCTTAGTCAATAGATCTCTTAGTTCATCCTATGAAGCAATAAATTTTTTAGGTAGAGTCCCATACCAATCTAAAGCTTTCCCTTTGAAAAAAAATTACAATAACTTAATATCCACATCATATTAACTGATATTATGGATATTACATAAGTTTTATACATTTTTTATGTGTTCAATGGTAGTAACAAGATCCTCTCCAATAAAATATGGAACACTCTTAAGGGCTACTCCTAGAATTTAGTCAGATTAGGCAAGATTCAAAGGAGATGATCCAATGAAGGATATAAAATGTTGGTTCCTATCCATCTTGGAATTTGAACTTTGAGAACTAAGATTTTAACTAAACAAAAACTTAGACTTCTTAAACACCAACTCTCTTGAATAAAGATGGGTATTCACAAACCTAAACCTTTTGATAGAATACAAAGGCAATTGAAAAAAATCAAATGGTATACCTTTAGTATCAGACATATTGGTCACCTTTGGCATGGAAATTAGGTACTAATAATCAGTTAAAGATTTTAAAAATTTAGTGGAGTCACTAGGTACTAAAAGTATATGTTCTTGTGACTATAACTATGCCAAGACCAGCACTAATCTTTGACAATATTTTAGGACTTAGAGTCCCACCAAGCATGAAAAAAAATATTTTCTCATGGATTTTCACCCTTTCAGGATATTCCTAACTCTCCTCATCCAATTTTCATAATGGATACATCTATCTTGTTGTGGGTAACCATTTGTTGAGGAGAATCTTTAGAAGGGCTAGTTCCCTTGATGCATTCTTTGAAGTACCTTCTTTCCTATCAATTTTGGATGAAAACCATTGAAAAAATAACTAATAAATATATAAATGTGATGTAAAAATATTTTATTTCCTCATATGAACTTAACCTATACTAGTTAGAGATAAACAAGGCTTGTTTCACATAAAACTCACAATTCAAGTTACATTGTCACATCAGTGTTTCATAAGCTAGGTTCAAGAAGCTATTTGATACTTAGGAGAGTAATGAATGATTAATTAAGAGAATAAATTCATATATAACTTACAATAAACTCTAAAACTTGAAAATAAAACTAATAAAGACCTGTAGCAATCACTCTTCTACACACTTGGTGAACAATCAAGGATAACATGCTATAAAAGATCATTTTCTACTAAACAAAACCAACAAGCTTTCACTATCACCAAATTATACAAAATTTAAGTAGGAAAAATAAATTTTTTATCTATTCAAGAGTCATTCAAGTAAAAATTTGGCTATATTTTCACCATCGATCAATGGAGGTTGCTAAAAAGAGCCAAAAGAGTCAAATTTATAGCTTATGAGAGAGAATCAAGACAAGGGAAGTCCAAATGTCACTTGGAAACTTTTAAATACAATAAATTAGGTTTAAATTTCATTATAAAGATATATGATATGAAAAATATAATTTTAGGAAGTAAAAATGTCCATACAAGCCATGAAATTTATGAAAAATGGCATAAAACTCCCAATTTTGAGTCAAAAAATTGACTTCATCATTTAGAGATGTTTGAACATCCAACCAATATCTAGTGATAGGTATGATTATTTGGATGATATTAAATCTATTAAATCATGATATTATATGCATTGGTTTCATTCTTTCTCATCTTGAAACTCCTAGAAGGAAGCTATCACTATTTACAGTCTTAAAAACTTCTCTTTTCTATCACCCCTCACACTTGGCCTCAAAATTGGCTTCATTTTCCAATGAAAATATATGGGAAGGAGTAAATTAAACTTAGAAATACTATACATAGACTTATACTTATCAAGTACACATTAAAAGGTCTCACACTTAAGAGATTTCACCCTTCTCACCCTTGTGTCCACTATCCCAATTTTGACTAGCTAAAAGGATATATATTGTTTGGATACTTATAAATTTTTCCATAGAATAAAATTACCATAGGGAGTTATAATAAGTATTTATAATCCATCCAAAATTGATTATATCTTCTATAACCTCCTAAAATCTATAAAACACAAAAATATGGTGAGAAAAACCCTATTTTACATGTTGTCCATAAAATTATGTATGACTAATTTGCATAGATGATAACTTGAGGAAGTCTTATACATGTTCCAATAGATTTCATTTAAAAACTATGCCATTAGATTGCTTTTCCAACCTCATCTCTCTAATCGGGTCATAACCAATGTTTGTAAGGGTTTTAGAGTAGTTCTTGGTCTTAAGCATTGTTCATGAAGTTTTCACATTAAATTTTAAATAAAATGATACAAAATAGTTTATAGGGACCTCGTATAACTCATCATGAGGGGTGTGAGCATTCAAAGTTGATTTATCGTGCTCTTCTTTCCACTTGCACAAGTCAAATATTGGTTCCAAGCCAAAATTGGGTTCCCCTACAACTTATTTTATTTACAAAGGATTAAACACATCTTTACCAATACTATAAATTTTTTTAAATATGTCATAAATATCAACTCATACTATAGTGTGATAGACTCACATTTGGACACTAGGTCTCTTCAAGACCTAATAGGTCTACTAGTCACCTTGATGGATTTGGATGTTAGGACTGGTACCTCATAGTTAGGATGGTAAATAATTATTATAAATTATATATTTAATCTTATTAAACCATATCATAAATTTTAAACACCTCACTTCTTCCTTTTCTCTCATTTTCCAATTAAACTTAGTGGAGGTTTGCCATGTTGGACTGTGTGCATGAGTAATTTGGTCACCCTGAGGGGTCTAAACTTGATCTAGTGATTAAATAGAATCTATTTGAATTCCATAAACCTTATAAAATATTTACATGAGGTTAAAAAAAAAATTGTCAATTTTTTTCTCATTTTGTCCCCACTAGTTCATTTTGTCAAACCCTGATTTTCATGGACTGGATGACCTCTGAGACAAAATAGAGAGGTATATCCCTAATAAACATGAAAAATTAAATATTTTTTGAGTTGTCTCAGGTAATATTTATAATTTTTACTTGAGTTTTCTTCTTGATTCCATGATTTAGGAGTTCAACCATCTCCATTTGCCCAAAAAAGACCTCAAAACCCCTATTTTTTGCAATCTTTCTTCAAATCAACCTAAGAGTCACTCTTTCAATCCAAAAAAAAGTATTTATGTTTCTTAAACATGTCTATAATAATAAATTCATGATTTTTTAGCTTATTATTCACCCAAAACTCCTCTCTTTGATATATTTTTCACATTTGCTTATTGAATAAGCATGATTTCTCAATCCACAGTACAAATTGTTGCCCTTTGGACAAATATGGAAATAATTTGATCCTGTTGGTAAGGTATTGAACATTTAGGAACAAATATTTATCAGTCATAAAATATTTTTATTTATTTTTAATCTTTTTCCATCTCCCTTTGACAAGTTCATGTTCTACCTTATCCTTACTAGCTTGCCTTCTGCCTGTAGGTGCATATAGGGGTTTAGAAGGCTTGTGTAAGCTGATTTATCCATTTGAATTTTATTATGAAATCAAAAAATATCCACTTAGGTGGTAATACATGACTTTATCAGGTATGATCTCTCATTTTTTTCTCATTTGTAGTTTGAAATCAACAAACTGAGCCTTTTATCCATAAGACTAAGTAACCCTACCTAACTACTATAGATGTGTGTGTGTGTGTGTGTGTGTGTGTGTGTGTGTGTGTGTGTGTGTGTGTACTCTTTAATCTTGGGTTTTGATGTGAATATGTCCTTTGGATCCACCCTAATGTTACCCAATCATTTATTTTAATTTGTATTCTTCCTTCAAAAATTTCAAAGCACCATTTGGAACATCTATCTTAGGGTCACTATCTAATACCTTGTTAGACTGAGACACCCTACCTGTAAGTCATATTGATTTATACAAGGTTGGTCATGGTATGTGGAACTTACCTTACCATATTTTATGACAAAAAAACATTTTATATCTCTCCTATATAATTTTTTCACCTTATATTCCCATCTATTTCATGACTAGGTTTCCTTTTACCATTACTGGGACAACCCTATTTAACCCCTATAGGTGCCTATTTTCTCACTTGATCCTTGTTCATGGTGAGTGAGGGAGTGAATGAAATTGTTAAAAATGTAATTATATAATTTCAAAACCTACCAAAAAACTCAACTCTATCAACCACTTAAACTAGACCTTGCTTTCAACTTGGTAAACTATTGACTGAGACACTTTGTTCGCAAGGCCATGTTGTAGGTCACTTTTACTCTTATTTATCTTTATGAAGTCACCAAAACCTTAATAAATATGTCCCATATAATTTAATAATGTGTAAATATTCCCAACCATACAGTCATCTTGAGTGTCTTAGAACCAACCTTGAAACTCATATTGGTTGCCTGACTGAGACACCCCTACCTATGGGTGAACATAAGGTCTAGGCTTGAAAATAGTGCATATGATCTTATTATTTTAAAAGAACATTTTATAATTATTTTTGGTCCAATTATTCACCTTTATTATCTCTTATTCACTACTTTGGCCCCTTAAACCTATTCACTATTTGTTTGCTTAGCTGAAGGTGAGTGCCTTCCATACAAGGGATACCTAGAGGTACTTATGAAATTTGAAAATCATACATAAATATAAATTTAATTATCTCCATGCCATTTGTGTACCATTTAAACCACTTTAATCAATCCCAACATGAGAAAATGAATTTTTTCCCACTAAAGGTGTCAAAATACCATCTACATTTTTTAAGCCTGTAGATGTTACTATAGGTTTTTAGTGCATAATTTGATTGGTTTGAGCCTCTCAATAGCTAATCTCCCTTGCTTCTCTTAACTTGATTCTATGAAAGGCTCTTCAAGTTCATAAGGGATACAAGGTTTATATTTTTATATTCCTTAAAAACTTTTTAAACCATGTTACATGATATACAAAACATACCCTTGGACCTTTGTTTCTTCATTTTAGGTATTGAAGCCCTGAATTCATAGTCCTTATCTTGGCAATGATATTACACCCTATTCAGTCATAATTAAACTTAAAATATGAATGATGTGGTTTATTATATATTATTATTTCTTAAGGTGAGATTTGACATTTTTTTAACACTTTTAAAAGGTATTTTAGGCCCTATTAGCACCACCTATAGTTGCATATTCTGAATTGAAAGCAAGCAGATAGCTAGTAGGATTAGTGCAATGTCATAGAATTACATATTCAATGGATTATATCTTATCTTCATACCTCCATATTAATTATTCATTCTAAAAAACCTAAAATAAGTGTGAAAAACTTTTCTACAATGTGGATTTGAGCTTCATAGCACTTGTAGATGTATATTCATGATGATTATGTGAGGGTATCTTATGTGACTAAACAGTCCCTCTTATTTGCAATCACTTTGAAGGTTTGATTCACCACTCTATGATGTTTTAGGACACACCAAGACCTAAAAAACCTTCAATATTATCTCTTGAACATGTCATAAAGGTTTCAAACATATGATTTCTCAAGACTGACTATGTGTGACATTTATAGGTTAGACACATAACATGATCCTAGTGAATGCAATCTCATGAGGTATATTTTTGGAAAATGAATATGATGGGATGTGGGATTAAAAATCACTAAAAACATAATAAAAAACCTATCATAACTCTCTATATCTATTGACAAATCATGAAAAACTAGAAGACAATAGAAACCTACCAATAACACAGAATGGACTAGTCTGCAAACATGAGGTGAATTGCTCATCAAATAAAATTGAAACTTGAAATAAATCATGGGATACATGTGGGGAAATATTAAAAATTATCTATAACCAACATGAATTTTATCTATGAAATTGGTCAAACCAAGGGAAAATTGATACGGTACACATATTAGCATGTAGATTTGCACAGTCAATTTCAAATTGATGATTCATAAAGAAAAATTGATCATTATTAAAAATATTTAAATTGAAATAAATTTATTTGATTTTAAAACAACCTCTTAATAATATTCTTCTTGAAACCTTCTGAGATATATGTACGAAACAAAAACCTAAATGTCAATTCAGTGTGCTTAGGAAACCAAGAAATGAGCAAAACATTTCTGAGAAAGAAGTGGATATTTAAGGTCAAATAAATAATTTAACTAATCATGGATAAGTTGAAGAGTCACTTATTGATATTTCCCATGTGACACACTTCCAAAGAAAGCTGTACAAGTGCCAAACTCAGCTTTTCTTATAAGAAAAATACCTTTTTTTGAATGACCTACCAATTTTCAATTGGTTTCAGTTTAACTAAGACTTCATAAGACACATTTCACATGACATCACCCTTTTAAAATTTCACATTTCCTAAAAAATTGGTATAAATCATTAAATACACCTTTTTGGCCCCTAAAATGACTCAAAAGAACATGTTGGCTAATGAAATTTATGACCAAGGCTAATATATAATTGAATATAATTAAATGACATATGAAAAACCTCATGAAAAGATACTATTCCCCACAAAACATCTATAAAACATAATTTTTACCCAGGGATCCCCTAATTTGACCTAAAAGTGAAATTTGGTCAATAGTATCTTAAATTTACAGAGGAATTATTCTTAAATGATTAGGTAATTGAGAGAACTAGTATGATCCAGTCAAAGCATGATCTAGGAGCATGACCCGAAGGGAATTAAATTAACTAGTGTAGATCATGAAGAATAATCTATAGTGTACTCCATCTCATACCCATGTACATCAAAAGAAAGAGGAGGAGTGTCAAGTTTAATAGAATGATATATAAAAACATCAATTAATTGAACTCTAAAATAATTGGTAGAATGCTCAAATCAATGATGAATGGATGATAGATAATGAAGGACTTATGCATAATTAACTTGGGAATATCTAGCCAAGAAAGGGTCATTGAGGTTATATCCATAATCATAGTCAATGGTAGTAAGATCGATGTTAAGGGATTCCACTAATATATCACTAGAATAGTAGTAGGAAGTTGGTTGCATAGGGTTAAGTACATAAGTAAGAACCACCAGTTGTATTCTTATATAAGAGAGGTATAAAATAAGGAGAAAATTGAGTGATGATGCTAGGAGGGATGTCTAATATCTTTATCTTGAGGATACTCTCATTGGACTTGTCTCTGTAAGAATCTAGGATGTTTTTTGGAATGTTTCCCATAAGACTAGAGTGACCACTATAACCTTTGTTAGAGTTAATAGGATAATTAAATCAATTGGGTTCATAGACAATAATACTAGGTAAAGGTTCAAGGGTTATTATTATAAATATGTTATGTTCATGGAATTTTTCAAAATTATAAGGATTGGTATCATCTTGAATGTTGTAAATAATATATTTTTTAGGTAACTTGATACACTTAAATGTAGAGGAGGTGATTTCACTCATCTAATGGTCCATGGTTGACCAAGAAATATGTTATAAGGTAGTGTATATTTCAATATCATAACCTTGACACTAGATATGATGAGATGAATTATGATAGGAATCTAAACATAGCCAAATGGAGGTATTTATATTCTATCATAGCATTGGCACATACATTTGTAGATTTAAGGTTACACTCAGAGTATCTAAGGGTTTTTTATAAATTAGAGGGAAGTGACACAAATAAAAGAACCTTTAACAATCAAGACACACTTGAATTTAATATCACCAAATTTGACACTAATTAAAAGGGGATGATCATCCATGCAAAGTAGGATTTTTTCATGTATTATAGAAATAATGGGAAATTTAAGTGAAAGATATGCATTTGTAGTCTTATCAAACTGGATAGATGTCTCTTTATAATTTTTTAAAAGGATATCCTTAGACCTAGAAAAAGTAACCTATTTCCCCATAGGTGATGTTCAAGGATTTTTAATTTTAAATTTGAGTTCCATCAATCAGTTACGATGATGTAGAAAAGTCCTCATAAGCTCAAGAAATTGAATCTTAGGAGGGACCTAAGAAATTTCTATAATAAGATCATGTTCATCAAATCTGAGTAGAGTTAGATATGGCTATGATTAAGGGTGGGAATTATGAAGTGAATAAACAAGTAAGCTGAAGGTCCAAGAAAAAATTAATTTGTAATAGAGATATATAGTTTTACAATTATAGATATAGTAGGGTTAGGCTGAGTAAATGGCGTTAGGCTAAATAATGATTTTTTTGAACATAAACCTAGAAAATAGATTGCATTGGGCTAGTCAATGAAACAAATTTAGAATGGTAAATAGGAAAAAATTGCATTAAGTTGGTTGATATAATATGAACTAAAGTGGAAACATAAATAGACTGCATTGAGTTGGTTGATGTAGTAGGCACAAAAACTAGAAACAAAAATAGATTGCGTTGAGTTGATCAATGTAGTAGGGATTGAACTAGAAATAAATAGACTACTTTATGTTGGTAGATGCAATAGGTTCTGATCTAAGACAAAAACATACTACATAAAGCCATTGGATGTAGTAGGGCTGATCTAATATTAATAAACTATACCATTCTAATCAATAAATTGAAATAGGAGCTGAAGGATCAATGTAATTAATTATGGTGGCCAATATAGTTTAGATGGAAAGGGATACCAATAGCATCAAAATGGATGATGTAGTTGGGATCTTTATAATATCAAATGTAATAAGTTCTTCAAGCTCTAAGTTCATGAAATGAGGTTAATAAGTATCCTAAATTATTTGGTAAGTAGGATGTTGGTCATGAAGTTATGAGGATAAGAATAAATATATTAGACTACATACTTCATGTTGTTCATGTTAACCATGTTTCCACATTGCTAGATGAATGTGGATTAAATATGCTCTCAACAACATTGGTATCATTAGGCTAAATATAATCATTTGGCCATTATATAAGATTATGAAAATGATTGAGGTGATCATTAGCTTCATGAAGATATTCACATTTGAATTTGGATTCATGGATTTTTTCTACCTAATGATGGGATTTCTATCTCTATTTAATCTTAACTTCATGATCAAATTAAGGAAGGAGAAGGAAAGTGTAAGCAAGGATCTTAAGTTTTTGATATGGTTCATGTGAATTCCCTTACTAGGCATTAAACCAACAAAAAATTTGTGGTTCAAACATGAGTATGAGGTCTATTAGTGTAATAATCTTTAAGTGAGGGTCTAGGAAGACATTTCCTAATCTCAACCATAGAAAGGGGTTAGTCAATGCCAATTTTGTTCACATGATCCAATGAATAAGGAGGTTGGAAGGGAATTACCTTGATAAGTTTGGAAATATTCATATCAAACTTTCTCATGTCTAAGTTAAAATTTGGATTGATCAAGGGACTCTTCAAAATATTTTGGAGGGAAAGTCTTTGTCTTATTGAAGTTTGGAATGAAAACCATTGGTAAACAAGTGGAGAAGGTTGTCATCCATAATGTTGTGTTTAGCCTTGTTAGCTAGGGATTTCCACCTCCTGATAAAATATTTGGTAGTATCATATTCTACTTTCTTTAAATTTATAAAATGGGCTAATTTATTTGTATAAATATTTTTGGTTATAAATTATCCAACCAATGCCTTAACTAAGTATTTTAAGGTATAAATAGAATGAGACTAGATTTGGATATACCAATCAAAGGAATCACTTGATAATGTGTTGGAAAATAGTTTGATATCTATAAATCTATTGATTTTAATCTAATATTTATAAATATTTCAAATCCAAAATAGGATTAGTAGATTCATTATAGGTGATTATAGGAGTAATACCACCTATATCAATATCTATAATTTGAGGTACTATTTATTTGTTTTGAATATGTTTGATTACTTCATTGTAAAGAGGAAGTTGAAGAATATGATTTCCAAAACATTAACTAAGTGGGGTAGGGAAGATTTTTATTAGGCTCTCCTCATTGAGGTTGTTGAGATTGATTCTCCATTTTTAAATTTTGATTTTGTATTTTCATCATTTGATTAGTGTTATAAGCTTGGAAAGAAGTATATAGTTCATAGATTGAAATAATATTTTATTGGGATAAACATATTGTTGTATATAATAAAAAGTATGTATAGCATGTTGAGATGCACTGGAATTAAAATTAATGTGATTAATAGTGTGGTAAATTTAGGTTGCCCCACTATAAGAAAGACTGGTCATATTAGTAGAGATATTAGGTAAGGTGAATGAAGAAGGATTGGATGAAGCCATGAAATGACTTCCCCAAATTCATATACAAAAACTAATAATAGGGGAAAGAGGAATATCTACATGAGGTACCATCATGTACTATTAGACCATTATAGGGTCCTTCTCCTATGCTTAGGATGTTCATTAAGATAAAGGACAATTTTAGTTTTAAGTTCAAGATCACATTCATCCTCTCTAATAGGAGGGTAACCTTGGTCAATAATATTAGAATTTTTTAACATGGCATAATTGGAGTTTTAGTTGCCACATGATAATTGCTTGGGTTTTGAGTAATTTTTATGACCAAACTAATAAGAATACAAGATCTAGGAAATTTGTGAGAATTAGTGAATTTAATAAAATCCTACTAGGTTCTCTCTTGGATATATCAAAAATGTAATCCATAGTGGAAGATAATAATTTAAAATAATTGGGCTAGTCGGTGTAGTAAATTTGACAAAAATAGACTATATTGGAATGATTGATGTAGTTAACAACTAAAATTGGGCAAAATCAAACTATAATGAGTTGGTTGATGCAATTTATAGAGAAATACGATAGTAAAATAGAATGAATTAGGTTTGATGATGCATACTAGGGATAAAAAGGATTTATATAAAGTTGGATAATACATTTTAATAGAAGGTGGGAAAAATAAGACTATATTGAGTTGTTTGATGCAAACAAAGAAGCGCACACACAATGAAATCTATCTATCTATTCGACATAATTTGCATTCATAAGGGTCTTATCAGGTTGGATGATGTAGTCTATAAAAAATAGAACATAATTGTATTGAGCTGGTCGATATAATATGTGAGAAAATAATAAGCATCAAATTGATCATAACTAACTTATAAAAATAAGATTAGTTTAGTATGCTACAACGATTTCACTAACAATGTGGGTTCTTTAATATACTTACTTGTTCATTGATTTGTGTCAACACGATATTTCATAGCACTAATTATAAAGGCTAAATTTTTCATATATTCCACTAACCTTAATTCTAAGGGTGCAATGAGAGTAACATCCTTAGGCGATATACTTCTCTCAGGTCCACTAAAAAATTAGGTGGATGGTAAGATTCCTATGGTTCAATGAAAAATGAATCCATAGGTGTTTTTGATAAATAGTGTGATATGTGGAAACTAAAGTTCATGTTTTATTTTTTCTATTGCCTAGACATTTGAATAATATCCCTCACTTCAAGGTGTCAGTGAAATAAATGGTTGTTTATATAAGAATGACAACTCCTAAGATTTTAAATACTACCTGAACAATCTTTAGGGAAACCAAAGAAATATAAAATAAAGCATAAAGTAAAATTTTGAATTTAAGGAATTTAAATAAAAAAACAATAAAACTATATATGGCTAACCAATACAATTTAAAATTGAATTAAAATAATAATTTTAAATTAAGAAAACAAAACTGTATTGGTTAGGTTGATGCAGTGGAACACATAGATAAAATTGTATTAACTTGGTTGATACAATCTATTCATGCACATAATGATATCACATCTAGTAGATACCATTCAAAAACATGTAGGGAACTTTATAGAGTTGGTAGATATAGTTACCTAAAGGACTAGAACTATATAAAGATAGTTAATATAGTTGGATGAACAAAATGGCAAGAATCTAAGGAGAAAAAGTGTGAAATTTGATCCAACCTAATGATGGTGAGGTGCATGTTGGGTTCACTAAAAATTTAAGCATGGGCTAGGATTAACCTACACCTATCATATCTCAATAGAATCAGACTCACATGAAGGTCAATAAAATAAATCAAATAATACTTAATGAGGTGGGTAATGGTTAATGAATAACGTAAATCTAGAAAGAGAATTACAAATAATAAATTATCAAATGGGAATGGTTCCAAATCTTGTGCTTATGAAACAAGGATATAGCTCTAACTAAACACCTTTGTAGACCCAAATCTATGAAAGTAAATAGGTGAAGTAAATTAATGATACAAATATATGATTATAATTGGTTTAAAATATGGGTAAGGTACAATGGTAAACAAAATGGGAGTCTGTGCACCTAAAGTATAATATGGAAAGTCTAGCAAATCATATGCCTAACCTAGCTTAATTTAGGATAGAGAGAAAATAAGAAAGAATACAGACACATCCAATCATTAATCAATATAAAATATATACTAGTAAGTAAAAAATGAATGAGCATAAGGTTATAAATACTTACATTCATGTGGATCTGTTGATCCCCAATGTCTTCCTTAGCTCAAGTGGATATTTATAAGAGAATGTTATGTGTTGAATACTTCAAATTTATAAAATACTCAAGACTCCTTCAATTTGGAACTCCCAATGGATTCCTCTATTTAATTTCAAAATATAACCTCAAGACTAAGACATCTCAAGATAAGATTCTAGACCGAACTCTTACAAGTAGACTTAGGGAAGAATTTGGAGTGAAATAAAACTAAAATGAGGGTATATGATATGTTTCAAATTAAATATGACCTCTTTTATAGTTTTTTGATACCCAAAATCAAAACCCAAATATAGGTTGATGGCATTAACCTAATCAATGTAATTGGAATATGTTGACTACCATAAAACTACATTTAAAAGGCCAAATTAATACATTTAAAAAATAATATTTTCATGACTACATCATTCTGGTCAATATATTAAAAAATTATTAGGTATTTGTTATATTCTGATAATATGAATAATCTTTGTGGGTTTTTCACCTCTTGGAAGTTTTTCCACATATATCTATGTTATGGTGTTTTCAACTTTGCTCTCATTGTTTTATGGTGAATGTCTTTTCTATTTGTCTCACATCTAAATCTGGTGTTCATATGCAATCATATTACTTGTTCTGTCAAAAATGAAAAGGAATTAAATAATTGAGATCAGCTAGGATGATGCTATAGGGCATGAAAAGGTCTAAAATAACTGACCAAAGGAATGATGGAAGAGATAGATGGTAACACAATTTGAGGAGGCTAGTCTTGTGATAGGAAAGAATATAATCATGTCATAAGAACAACATTTCTCAGAAACATCCATGAGCCTTTCCAAATCCCTATCATGGTGTACCCTTTAAGTCATACACTTAGGGAGATCAATCCTTGACAAGTTGTTAAAAAATACATCATAAGTAAATATCAAAGTGAAAAATATTATGTGTATAAGACCTCCATTATTGACACTACCATTTCATCTACACCTTTGGATTTTTGGGAAACACAAGGCTTACATTATATATCTATACTTATGCCTAAAAAATGAATCAAATGAAATCCTTTAAATATAATAATAATAAATCACATCATTTTCACACTACACATCCCTCATGAAAACCATTTATTCTATTCATGTTAAGGTTTGTAGTTAGAATAAGTTATACCAAAATATAGTTAATCAATGGATTCACAAGCCTTTATTCATAATATTTCACCACATGAGATTGAATCATATCCTTTATCTACATGGTTTTTATCTCCTAAAAAAACACTAGCTAAAGGTAAACAATATCCATAATGCAACATCTCCAATCTTTTCATGTGGCATGTCTAGATTATGTTTTCAACAACAACTTGGTAACTAAATTATTTCCAAGAAGCTTAGAATATTATGCCTTACATTAGTTTTATGATATACCTATCCATTAATTCAAATAATTCAACCCATTAGTAGATATTTTTATCAAGCATTTTTTTATCAACATTAATTAAAATATCTCTTATGTGTACATTTCTAAACTTAAGTAGAGAACTAGCGAACCTATTATTGACTATGTACGTTAGTGCAAGACTATGATTTACAAAATTACTAATACCTTAGTAGATAATGAATTAAAATATATATTTAAATAATTTTTTCTATAACATTTTCATGATTAAACCATTTTTAATAAATTCATATCATTTGAGGAGATTTATCATACACTAATAGAAAGAGAATTCCAGCTTCTCACTCTAGACAAGCTCAAATATGCACCTGCATCTACTTCAAATTTGAAAATGAATTTTTAATTCAAATCATCTTATAAAGCTAAACTAACAGATGATAAAACTAAATCAAATATTAGAGTTAATGTTATTTCTCAAACTTTTGAAAATATTGTTTTATCAGATAAACGAATAAGGTAATTTTCTAGGTTACCACAACTACCTCATAAAGTGATACAAATTATTTTTTGAGTGTAACCTAATTAGTCTACCTCCACCATTAGATTTTGACATGAGTAGACCTGAAATTAAATCATTCAATATAAATAGACACTATGCTTACTATAGATGTAATGGACACTCTAATAATATATGTTTCAACATCAAACACCACATTCAAGGTATTATTGATTAAAAAAAGTTATTAAGCTAATAAATTTTATATACAAAAATAAGACATGACAAAATGAAAATTCTAAGATGAGTACTTTTAATGAGAAATTCCCAAATCACGAGACAAACAAGGATAATTAAGTAGTGCATCATACATATAATGCACAACCACCTGCTGATGCATATGATCATCTAATTGATGTAATAATTGATAAAATTATTAAAATCTCATTACCATGTCCTTTTATCACCTTTGGTGATAGTAGTAAAATGGATGGTGAGTCTAATTTCCAAGCTTTTTGTATAAGATCATACATTCATTAAAAAAACCATACAAAATGTATTATTATATAATGGATCAAGTGATAATGCATGTATAATGACATTCATTAATTCATTGTGTTACACATGACATTAAATACAAGGAACATATAAAAATGTCAAAACATTTAATATGAAACAATAAAATACTTTGGGACACATTGTGTTACTTCTTCAGGTGAGTCTTACTATAGTATCTACTCATTTTATAGTTCTATCATAGAAGGATATATTTGATATGATATTAGGACAACCTTGGTAGCATAATATTTTTTTTTACCTTCCATGGTGCATAGATGCCTAAAGTACATTCATTACAACCAAGTGATTAAATTTCAAGAATTAAATATGAACACCCTCTATAATATATGGAGCTTAATCATCTCCATGCACCACCATAGTGTATTGATACATCTAATCAATGAAAATTCACATTTACAATTTTGAACCCATGCAAAAACATTCTATCTAACCAATTCAAAAATAAGCAAAAAATTCTCATAAGCAACCAATACAAAAACAAGTGGCATATCAGAGAAAGGTGTCAAGTTATCAAAAATCACCATTGCATGCAACATCATCTAAATTTCCTATACACATAAAACAACATGTGTTGTAAAAACACACAACATTTGGAACAATATTTTTCTAATAATCAGATTTCAAATATCTATCGTGACATACAAGAATTGGAAGGTATCCAATTTCAAACATCACAATTTCAAAATAATATATTTCATAGAAGAAATTTATATAAGGTATTTTTATTATTCAATTACTTCAACATGGTAGCATCCTAGTGTAAAATTACTCCGCTAATCACTTGAATCAAAATAACCATTTGGAAAATCAAGAGGAAAATGTAGAAGATACCCATAACTACAAAAGGAAAAAAATAATGTGAAGGAAGACCCAGAAGAAAACATTCCCTCTATTTCATCACTAAGGAACACCTATAGCCATATCGGATGAAATAAATAAACAAGATGCTAATGAATACTGAAAAATTTGTTCCCTATTTTAATTTAATTAGATTTCCTCAGTAATCACAATTTGGGAAGATTTTTTTTAAATCAAACCTCAAATTTCATGGTTAAATTAGAACCTGACCATTATATTCCCCTCCATAGTATATAAAATAACAATAGAAATAAACTCTTCTCCAACAATTTAATGCATAAATCCATCAAATAAGTGGAAAAAATCCCTATATGAAGTCTTCCACAATGGAAAAGAAAAAAACAATGCATCCATACTTATGATAACCCATGCTTGAAATCCTCCACAACTGGCAATATAACCTATTATCCATCTACCTCTGCTTATTAACATTATAAAATAAGATCTCGTATAAACCCAATGAATCATTCAAATCACCACTATAAACCAAAAAGAAGGGATTTTAATAAAATCTCACATTTTCTAGAAAATACATGTTATCCTCCTGAAAATAATATTAAAAATTAAGTGACAAAAACTATTATGAAAACCACTTAGTGCCAAAATATGACCTAATTTATAATTAGGTGTCTTACCTTTTATCATATCATTGATAATATCCATTGACTCCCATTCCATATAATTACTTGGTGAAAACCTTTATACTTGGATAGCTTGATCCATTCCAACAATGTAATGGTATTTTCTTCTTTATTAGTAGCATTGGTGATTAAAAAAGACCATTGGTGATTAAAAAATACCCACCAACCCCACCCCCACAAAAATCTACCTTAAACAAAATGAAGTAGACAATTTGCTTTAGAAAATATAGGATTTCCATAACACCATCAAATTTGAGTTTAACAAACAAAAGTCATGGTGGAAACTTCCAATATATCTTTTTCACTATTTTTAGATTGTTGAGTAGTGGACATCACAATCTTAGGCTAGTTGTTTAGGTTTTCTAGTTCTTTTAATTCTAACATTTTTAGTCCATGCCCGATAGGATACTATAAGAATCAATTAAACAATTAATTTTTTCATTATAACTAATTAAATTGCATGATTTCACATATTATTATGATAATGCGTGTGTCCTTCTCCTACATGATATTAATCTCACTCATTACCAACTTTCTATTCTTTTGCCAAAAGTAATTATTTATTATTATTTTTTAATTAAACTTTCTATTATATAATATTTTTAATGTATAAAATTATAAATATTTTATTATTGAAATTATATTAAGAAAAGTTTATTATTATTATTATTATTATTATTATTATTATTATTATTATTATTATTATCATTATCATTATTATTATTATTTCTAAATATTTATCCTAAGCTTTTTAAGATTTCTATTTTTTCAAATTAAATTTTTTTATAAATATTATTGCAACAGTTTTTTATTTAAATATAAATTCAACCAGCCATATAATTATGATGGTCCATATGCAAGCTCTATTTCTCTATAAATCATTCGTATTGTATTTTATTCTTGCTTATATTGAGGAAATATGTGAATGAGCAGTTGTGGAGTATAGCGAGAAGACATAAACTCAATCTAGTTATACCTTATAGGCTTGTACCCTTTGTAATATATTTACAATTAATTACAAATTTACATACAAATGCAATCTCTTTTCTACTAACCTATAACTTAGCCTCCAAAATGCTCTATATAAAACTAACACAATTGACATTATAATTTCTATTACAATTGACACCTAAACAAATCACATATCTATGTTCTAATTATTAAATGAATTCAAGTTTCATATCATTCTCTTTTACTCTGGTAAATTATTAGGTGGTTTTGTTTAGCTATAACATTCTCTCTCCATATCCAACATGAAGTATTGTGCCTTGCTAATATGCAATCTTTGTTCTACTATCCTACAATTTAAATTCCAAAATTTCTGATATAAACTAACACAATAATCTTTACATTTTTTATTACAGTTGAGAAAATAGAAATACAGACTAACCACTACACAATCCTTGTTCTATTTATTTCAACTTAAATAAAATCATTTTTAGAAATTTTTTGCTAGATCCTTACCCAAAATATTTCCAATTCAATTATCTTATCTTCAAAAAAATAATTTTTCCCACTCCTTCCAAATGTTCTAGATAAAATTTATTAGAGTACCTTGCCAAAAACTAGAAAGGCTTTTCAAACCATCACTCCAAGAGAAAAAAATATTTTTAATTAAATTTGAGAAAACCCAAGGTTGATCTAACATGGAGAATAGATAAGACCACTCCTATACTAGATATGAAAAATGAACGAGGAGATGCTCCAAAGATTTAGCTTTTTTTATTAAAAATAACATTGATGGATATAACCAAAAAATCCCATTCTTTTAAGTGCACATTAAGTCAAAATTATTCACAAATATGCTATCAATGGAAAGAAATTGGCATAGTGCATGCTGACTAGATTCTAAATAAAAGAGCTAGGCCCAACGTATTAATAAAACAAATTCTTCCACAACATATGTATAATCAACTTTGATAGTATATATGCCAAACTTTTCCATTGTCCATCTCAAATTGTCTTCCATGTTTTTTTCTTTTTTTAAATATAATTTTTAAAATATGAAAACAAAACTTTATTTTCGTTAGGTTGGGATTCAACATATACAAAAATATATCTTTATTTACTATTATCAATTGAGATAAGTAAATCAACACAATACTCATAAACCCTTACACCCCAACATGGTTTTATAATTTGTTGATTGTTGCCATATCTTTCATCTGTTACAACATTGGTTCACTTGCCATGAATTAGCCCAAAAATATGTTAATTGTCTATTCTCCGCATTTGAAGTCATGTTTTAAAATATTATTTTTCATGAGAGGATAATGAAATTACAGTTATGGGAGCCTAAGGTCAGATTATTAGAATTGAAAATAATTTCAAGCCTATTATTGTCTATATATTTACCCCCAAATAATATGAATCCATAGAGTTGAATCTTCATCTTGCAGACACCAAACTAGTTTTATACCTAAATAAAGGTTGTGAAACTAAATGTTTTGTACCTCTGTTCACTAACAAATTTTTATCTACATATATTCTCCCATATTTTTTAGATATATCTCTCTTTCTTATTTTCCATGTCCAAATAAATATCTTAAAGTATTATTTAACCTTTTCACTATTCCAATCAGAGCTTGCATGACTTAAAACAAATATACCATTTTTTTGGGTAATACACACTTAATCATATTAATTCTTTCTACAAGACTTAGCCATTTCTCTTTCAAACATGCCACGTATTTGTATGCTTTATTAATTTTTTCTACAAATTTGATGTTGATACCTTTATCTTATCATATTTACAAATAAAATTTTAGACTTTTGAAGAATGGTTTTTATTTACAGGCTACCACATACTTTATCAATGTTTTCTTGAGAACCAATGTCTCATTCATCTCAACTATTCCAAAGAAAAGGGTGTTATCAAATAAATATAAGTGGATGCTTGGATAATATCCATAATTAGATTTAGGCCCAAAAATAATATGATTCATTTTTTTTAACTACATAAAAAATCTACCCAATGTTTCCACCATAATAATGAATAGGTCAGGAGAAATAGATTCATATTTTTGTATCCCTCTTTAATTTTATAAGAATATCTCTAGAATCCCAATAATAAATATGGAAAATAAGACCCTCATGATACAATTCATGACCCATATGATCCAATCCTCATACTAACAAAAACAAACTAAAACTTTTCTAAAAAGAAAATCTAGTTATTTCTGTCATATTTCATATCAATGTCAAATTTTAGTAACATACCTATTTTCTCCATCTTGAGAGCATGGAAGATATCATAATTTATAATAAATACATTAAAAATATTATTTATAATTCCATTAAAAATATTATTTTCACTCAGAAATTATGATAAATTATTACAGGAATTAAAATCTCTAGTCTTTCAACGATAACTGCCGATATTATTTTGTAAAGTATATTACGAAGTTAAATTGATCTAAACTTTATAAAATTAGTTTTATTGTATTTATTTATAATAATAGATATGAAAGTAAAATTTATATCACTAATAACATTCTTAAACTACAAATATTAATTACCACTTTTGTCAATTCATTTCCAAAACCGTCCAAAAACCATTAAAATACATCATCTATAAACCCTTCAGGGTTGATGCTTTATTTGGTTCCATTAGGCAGAGGATAAAATTAATGTATTCATATAAAAAAAGGTTTCAATAAATCCTCAATATAAATGTTTATCATCAATATAGGTATGGTAGATAAAAATATGTCTATAATTCTCTCTTATTTATTCATTTTTTCTGATATAAGTGTTATAAAAATATGATTATTTATTTATAGATCACTTTGGATTCATCCGGAAGCAAACCATAAACAAATTTTATGTTTAGAAGTCTATTTAATTATCTCCTATATGTTTTTTTTTAATTTCTATCTTCCTCAATCCACATCTCCTTGGATTTCAAAATCCATAAAATCTCATCTCTTATGTAAACCTAAGGAAGCTTACTCAACAAATTCTATTATTTTTTAAAATGTTAAGGAAACATAGGAAAAAGATTAATTGTGTATTTTTTCTTGAAATTCATCTTCCAAAAGTTATTTTATTTAAATATGATTTTTACCAAAAAAAAGTTCAGCATGTTCCAAACTATTAAAGTCTTTAGAGAAGTTAAACATGAAATAACCTTATCCATGATCAAAACCTTGCCACCATGTCTTTATTTTTTCTTCAAACTTTGGATATTTGATCCACATGAGCTCAAAATTTAATAGGTACCTCTCAGACACTCTATAAGTCTCAATTAATTAAAATAAATTAGTGTGATCTTGTTTTGAGACATTCAAAATGAATGATTCAACTATCCAATTACATTCCAATCATGCAAAATAATTTAGGAATCTACTTGTTCATTCATAAATATACATTAACCCTTTCTTCTAATTTTTTGATTCAAATTTACCTATTTGTTAAGAAGATCCATTAATGAATTGGAAGACAAAAAATCTTACAAATTACTCTCCAATTAATATTACTTCATAATTCCACCCGTCTTATCATTAGATCCAATAATTACATTAAAATCATTCCCACAATAATTTTCCTTCCCAAAAATTGATCTAACACTGTTGAAGTCTCAATAAAATTATAGAATTTTGTATTGTATTTTCTATTCCATATTCATTTATAATTAGTCCTGATTTTTTTTTAATGTAACTTTTCAAATATTATTTCTATATTCATGTTGGTTCTTACCTCATCCATTTTTTCATATGTCATGTTTTAGCCTATATGATATGTTCAAAATTTATATATTATACTCATGGAGAGGGAGAGCCCAATTCCACCCATTTCAATCTTAGTGAATCATTACTCTTTTATGTTATTATTTCTCTCTTCTAATTTACTCTTAAAGTTTTATATTAAGATAATTTAATGTAAGTTGAAACTAGGATATGAAAAAAAAAAAACTCTAAATATTTTTCTATGAAATAAAAATTTCATATTTAAGTATAACTTCCCAATTTGTGCCTAAACTATGGGAAACATTTCAATCATATGCATATGCACATCAATAGTTTTTGGAATGCCTTATGAGACCATGATTTAAAGTCTTTGGAATTTAAATTTTACACTTGTATATAAATATCAAGATCAACAACCAATCAATCATTTAAAATTGTGGTTTATGTGTAGAAGCATATAGACAATTGGTTTTTGTAGTCATCATGCACTTCGAAAATATACTAGATACAAAAAATGAGGAAATAACATTACCTTCACATATGAAAGGCTTCTATTTTACAATAAAATTGCTATTGTAATATAATCATACTGTCATATCAAACCAAAGAGTTCATCACTTTATTTCTTGAAACTCTAAAAGACCATTACATTCCAGAATAATAATTTTTTTGTAATGATAAATTTAATATATATTATTCTTTTATACCAATAAACTTAATTTAAAATGTGAAAAATCTATATGTAATGCATTCTATCACATATCACATAGAAAGATGTGAGCCTTAGGTTGCTTTTAGAATCTCAAAAAGAAAAAAAAATTGAGTCAAAAATATCCATGTAAGACATCAATAAAATCCAAAAACATCCAAGGACATGTTAGGGTTCACAAAATAAAGAAAATTAAATGCAAAGTTTGTGTATGGAGACACCTGAATATAAATTACATAATTTATAAAGGTGAAATAGATAGTATTCTTTTTCAAAATTATAATGTGGTTATTTATTTGAATTCCTCTAAAAAGTTTTACATTTCAAAGAAAATTTGAATGTGATTTTATGTTATTTCATAAAATATATGGCCTTAAAAATTGGACATTCTTGCATGTTGAAACTATCAATCTGAAAAAAGTTAATTTTTTTTTTTTCACTCAAAGCAATGGTTTATAAATATTCAAGGAAATTTCATAACTTTCATGGTGATTTTTTCACCATTATGAGTATTTAAGTGGTAATTTCTCATTTTTTAACTAAAGAGTAAGAGTAAGAGTAAGGCCATGAATAAATTGATCTTATCATTTTCGGAGAATAATTGAATATTCTTCTTGCATTGATTTTAGATATTATGTTTACACTCAATTAACATTTGTAATTTAAATTTAACCATATTTTAAATTTTGATAATTTAAGTTTTCGACTTAATAAAACTTTATATATAATTTCATTTAATTGTATTCTTTCATTCAATTAGACTATTAATTTGGTTGAAATGATTTGAATATTTTGAGATAAAATAAGGTACTTAAAAGTGGTTCACATACTTTCTAAGGATTTATATTTCTTTTAATTGGACTTTATGGGGTGAACGATACCCTATATAAATATTATATGATAATTTATCTGTTGATATTTATTTGGAGGTGGTGGGTGATTATGCTCTATAGATTAGGCACTCGTAAATTGAAAGATGTGAAATTGTTCCAATAAAAATATATTTTCCAAAAATAATATACAAAATATATTTCATAATCAATTTAATTTTTATTAACATATATTGAATAATTTAAAACTCTTCTTACATTAATTTTAAATACCATGTTTTCATTCCATTAAGATTTGGGTTACCTCATTTTAATATTGAAATTGTCCTTTTCAAAATTGAATTTGACCATATTTAAATTCATGTATACTACTTCGGATTGAGATAATATTCCATATAAATCTCATTTCAAATACCTCCATGGAATTTGTATTTATATTGATTGGAATTGGAAAAAAATATTCGGGCAGAGTTTTAAATATCGAAGTGACATAATAATTCGCAAGCTTAACATGGGATTCACCTCAAACTGTATTTAAATTTTATATTTACAACACACATTTTGAGATGGGATTTTAGAAGGAATACGTATATGAGGGATGTTCAATTTATCCAATTGTACTACCTGCTATTAAAGGACATAAAATATTAATTAAAACGCTTTCCAGGAATGTCTGGATTTAGTCTATTTCAAAAACATAAGCTCGGATTAGGGCTTTTAGGTTGTGAATTTTAGGAACATATGGAGAGATACGTATATTTTCCAAATGATTTATGCGGCTGGGAAAAGGGCCATCTATTGTGAATTTGAAAAACTCGTTATCAAATTCAAAAAATTCAAAAACATTGCAATTATTCAAAATTAATACTATTGTACTTGTCCCCAAAAAAATCGTAATTCAAATGATAATAGAAGTAAATAATTTGTTCCCTCACAATTTATGGATAGTATTTTAATGTCGTCCTTTCCATAAATCGGTCTCTTGAGAATTGATACAAGACATTCTTATAGTAAAGTAGTTGATACAACAAATATTGTGTGGATCATAAGTAGAAATATATAGCATTAAGACGTTATAGGAGAGTATTTTGAATTTTAACATTGCCATTGTTTTTTATTGTGTTTTATAATTTATAATTATAACTGTAATTAGGGTTTAAGTTTATAGAGATGATGGAGTAAAACTAGTCTACTTGTATATCAGAGAAGAGACAGCTTGGACGACGGTCATAACCAAAATAATTATGCCCACCAAAAGGGAAACAGCATGCCACGGTTTTGAGAAATACTCTTCCTTGAATTCGCTCCTGCAGTTCTTTAATTTGCTGTCATAATGTTCTTTGGCCTTTCTCCGAGCTACCGTAAATACTTCAACGTGATCACCAGAAGTGATTCTCTTGCTTAGCTTGTTGAACATGGTAGCTGTATCTTTATCAGTTCCGAGCGAGCTTTCAATGACATCGGATTTTCTAAGCAGAGAAACATCTTTGTCGATGTCAATTAAGTCATTCATTAAATGCATATACTGTGAAATTATGGTTTGTTTGGGACGCAATGAGCACCTTTGACACTCTTCATAAGCCAGCAAATTCCGCAAGCGTGTTTCTGCGCTATCAGCAACATGTATTCGGGGGAGGTAAAAGATACTGCTTCTAAATTTTGATCTCTTTTTAAACTGGACTTCTCCTATTTCGAATTTTACACCAGCCTTTTGTAATAACTCTGCCCTAGGGATAGACACCCTCTTTTCTGTTGAATTGAAAGTGGTGGGTGTTAACAAGTTTGCATTTACATTTCTTAACAAATCTAAGAGATGGCATGCATCTCTAATACATTTCTCCATTTCCTCTTTTCCTAAATCCCAATTAAATGGAGAAGCTGACTTAAGTGGAGAAGGATTCCCATTCAGCATTCTAGCCAACCGACACACTGCATTGTCATCAGAACTTCCAGGCTCCAACTGCATTATGGTTCTAAGAATAAACAGAGGAATTTGATTTTCCAACTTCATAATGTCATTTAGTATAATCCTCTTCATCTTGTTATAACGATCTTCGCTTTGAAAAACTAGGCTGAATGAACTTTTGTCACTTTGATTTTCCACAAATGACCTAATGTATTCAAGAATAAAGTATCCATCCATGGCTAGCATCCACGCAAGCCTTTCTCCATCCCATTCAATTTTTGAATCATAACAATCTCTGATATCTTTCTCACGTTCTTCTATCTTTGCAATTAAGGTATCTAGAGTCACACAGCCGTTGAACCTTGTCAGCGTTCTACGAACTGCTTCAAACTTATACTCGTCCATGGCCGATAGTTCTGGGTTGGCATCATGATGGCAAGGCCCCAATGAGATAACAGTAGGAGCATACGCTTGAGAATCAAGTCCCGTATGAAATTAGGCACTTTATAAATACAGAGATTTGGAGATTGTTGTCGCATTGGAAATTGATGAGGATCACATCTCCGTCTTACCTCAATGACCCATGATCCTGCCATCTCTTTTGTATTTTTTGCCTGCCTTCCGTGAATTTGGATTAAAGAAGTTTCAACCACACCTGTCCACACACCATGACCCTTATTAAATTAAAAAGATACAATGAATCGTATGCCCGCAAAAAAAAACATAACAATCTAAATTGCACAGTAAAAGCTGTATAAATCTTTGATTCACACAAACACCGTTACTTGATTTTTTTTAAAAACCTTTTGTAAATGATGCCCTATCTAAATGTACCATGTAACCAATTTAAGTGTACGTGCACATTGGAAATGTAAACCCCCAAACCAAATGCCCTCTTTTTATAAAAAAATAATCAGTGCATTATTTGTGTGAGATGTATAATACAGTACTCATAAAATATAAATTTATTAAAAAATATAATAAATAATTAATTAAATATTTTAATATTTTTAAATGAATAATAATAAATCAATAAACAAGTTATTCAAAACAAAAAAAATCATGTTTGGTTATATATATTTTTTAAAAAATTAACATTTTTAATTTAATCTCTTAATATTTTTAAATAAGTATTTACTAAAGTATTTTTATATTTAATGTAGAAAAACTAGTGACTATACAACTATTTTAGGACAAGTGAGATTGATTATAAAACATGTATCAATCTTAACAAAGACAAAGGCGCATAATGACTAGTCCCTTTTTTTATATTGAAAACACTGCATAATGATTAGTCCCTTTTTTATATATTAAAAGGGCCGCATAATGACTAGTCCCATTTTTAATATTGAAAGGACCACACAATGACTACTCCCTTTTTTATATCAAAAAATGTTTGTACTTGAATTTGTCTATATCTTTGTAAAATAAGTAGAAGTATTATTATATTGGTTGTAGAAAAACTAGTGGCTACACAATAATTTTAGGAGAAGTGAGATTGATGATAAAACATGTATCGATCCTATCAAAGATGAGTATTGCATAATGGCTACTCCCTATCTTTATATTGAGATTTGTTTGTCCTTGAGTTTGCATGTAGTTTTGAAAAATAATCTTGGTTTAATAATTTGAACTTAAAAATAAGAATTTAATATTGTGAAACTTTTTGTTGCATACCAAGTTGTTTTCAAGCTTTTGTAGTTTGTCAACTTGTTAAAAAAATTAAATTCGAATGTACCCTACATCTAGTTTAAAACCTAATATAATTATGCAATATTAACTTGAAATAGGGTAGATGAAATTATAGTTGTATTAGATTAAACATGACAATAATAACTATATTTGAAAGTAATTGTGAGAATCATTGAAACACAGAGAAGCTACATTCAAAGGTATTCGACAATAATTGAGTGACGAATATGTATGCCTCCACATATAATAATTATAGCATAGATTTGTATTAGTATAGATAAATTTTATAACGTTCATGACTTTTAAGAAATTAAAGATCACATAAGAATGAAGCTTTAGTCCACATCAATTAAATGGGCAATATTATATGGTAAATATGTCCTAGATTGAGATTTCCATGAAAAATTAGAATCATGTAACACTAATTAATATTCATGTTATTTATGTATCATGACATCTAAATAATGTAATGGAGTGGTATTCAATCATGGTTAAAGTTATATATTTGTTATGAATAATGTTTCAGTAAATAAGGCGATGTATATGGGAAACACTGAAGGCAAAGCATGATGCCTATGCTTGAGTGGCTTCTCAAGTATAATTGGAAATAGATTGCTCGGGTGGGGGCAAGGGCGTAGGTGAGGGCACGAGGGGGAGAGGCATATTCAAGTTTTTGGGCATCCCATTTACTTTTGACAGTTTTTCAATTGAGTTTTGGTAGTATGTCCTCAACAAGATTGAAAAGAAGATTGAATATTGGATCACTAAGCCTTTATCTCTAATAGGCAAGTTTCAAATTTGTACCAAAATCTTGGATGCTACTCATGTCTATTATTTATCTTGTTAGGATCCCTCCAAAGACTCTAATGATGTTCTCATAAAAATCATTAGAGACTTCATCTACACCAATTCTAATTGTGCCTAGGGTTTTCATCAAGTGGCCGAGGATATTTGTTGCCTCCCTTGTGATAAAGGTGGCTTTGGCATCATTGACACCTATCTAAAAAGTCTGGCCATGTGTGCTAAGTGGGTTGTTCAGGTATTCAAGGTAATGAATCTTGAAATGTTTTGCTAAGACATTATATCTTTGTGGGCTCTCCCTATGATAAAATTAGTTGGAAAAATATTGGCTTCCAATCCCTTCTCATCACTATGGTTCTTGTCAAGATTTTTGGCTCTTTTATGGTTTAAAGCATTTGGAAGGATTTTGAATCCATTAAACCCCTCTTGAAGTGAGTGGGGGATGGTTTTTGCATAGGGTTGTCTTTTAATGACCATAGCTTATGGTGGTCCCTAATTCTTACTACTTCATTTGTTCCCCTAGTTGAATTACCTGATATTAAAGCTATGTGATTATTATGTAAAGGGGTTCACACTACGTGAGATCTGCGTACCTCTACGGATTGGATTCCCTGACCTGAACTAAAAATCATGTTTTAGTTAAACAATGCAGACTTACCTTCTATTCTTTGCATTCAACAGTTGCTACTTAATGTTATGTTACATAAACTTGGTCTGCAACTTTTGAGGGCCTGGTAGAATGATTGGAGGTGGAACTACGACAAGCATTTCAAAAGCTACTCTCTTGGGATAATTTATCAAGTGACGAGACCCTTCTCTCTGGATTTAAACAAGCTCACTAGGCACTGGGGTCTGTAGTCTTCTCCAAGGACTTGGATCACCCATCTAGATCGTGTATAGAACCTAGCTTGGACCCCAAGCAAGCTCCTTTTTTATGGTCTTTGATTTATCAAGGACTTCCCCTCGGTGAAAGACTAACCCACATCTGTATTCCCCAACCCTTATATTCAGATTGCAAGCATCCAAAATCCTTTAGACATATGTTCTAGTTTTGTACAAAATCCCAATCCACTTGGGATTGGATTCATTCGTTATTTCAGCGTTATCACTATGAACCTTTCTCTTGGTGGCAAGCACTCCTTGGGGATTATTCTAATTGGCCGAACTCTATTATCTTTCTATGGCAATTCTTCTAGGCTATTATTATCTTTCAGCTATGGAAAACTAGGAACAATGATATTTTTAATCATGAGACACATGTAACTTCATTTTCTATTAACAAAAAGGTTATTGTTATTTTTTCAATCTATTTATAGATTCAAACTCAAGTGGATAAGATGGTTCTGTATCTCTATCACTTGTATGAGCTCCTCGACCACCAAGGGAGTGCCCCTTGCACCATGAGTAGAGTTCTGCCTGATGGCTCACCCCTCGGTCTGCCACCTCTTACTCCCATAGGGCGTCGAAGTAGAATTTATTTTTGAGGCAGGGGCTAGTTTTCTCCTCATTGTTCCCTAGGGGGTGGCTAGAGTTCTCATGGTAATTTTGATGTTGGTCTTTCACAATGGTCTCCAACAAGCATTATTGTTCTGGCACAATCGACTAATGGTTGGCCTATCACTATTCATGATGACTTTCTAGATGGCCAGAATTCTATGAAAATCCCTGATGAGGAGCCGCCCACTTGGTCGGTGCTTCCCAAGGGTGATCCTCTGCCTCTACCCATTAAGGTGATGATCTTGCATAGAAAAATTGCTCTTTGATTATTTGAAATTTTTTGACCATACCTTAACCTATCGATTTAATATTTTGGAGTTAAAATATTCTTCCGACAAAAAATTTGAGCTGCTATATATCTTACTACTTTACTTTACACTCTTTTGTAACTATATATTTTTTTAATATAAAGTAAAACATTCCACTAATAAAATATAAAGCTTAACAATGGTTTTGAAAAGAGTCATCGTTAATGCCAATTTTAACGATTAATATCGCCAACGACCGCTACTCACAAGTTACCCCATTCCCTTCTCTGACACATTTTACCTGTAGCAGCAACCAATAGTCTAGCTGGAGAGTAGAAGTGCCCACTGCCTAGCCTTGTTAGCAGTGACTGTCGTCTTCAATACCAACACGGAGGGTGGGCCAACTTGACATGGTGGACCGGGTATCTATTACCATTCGTTACCGACTTCACTTAGATTAAAATTACAGCTAAAGTTTCCGATACCATCCCTAGGAGAGTTTTCTACTCAATCTGCACCGCTATCTTTTTCCGATACCGTCGCCAGGAGAGTTATCCACTCAATCTGCTCTGCTGTCTTATCCGTTTTCTTAACTTTTGAATTTTATCGTACATTTTCATGATGTTCTCTGTCACTACTATCTGTTTTGATCTAGGAATCAAATATCATATGGTTTTACATTTATTTGCATAGTATCGGTATCTATTCGCTTCTTAAAATAGTGGATATCAAGGTGCCATATGTTCTTTTGACGACAATCAACAGCAAGTTTGGACAATTGAATCCATTCACATTGACACCTGTCGCTACTAAGATCTAGTTGTAATTGCTAGATTCGGACAATTGTTTAAAAGCTTTTTGCTTTAAAGCAAAATTCACTGAGAATTATATACAGTCCGAATGTCGTTTGTACAAATGATTTAACGGTTGTTTAGCAGATTTTTTCGAACGAAAAAGGCTGCAGCATATAAAACTGAATCAAAACAGAGTGAAATAATAGACATTCAACACTCCACTGCAGGAAAAGTGCAGGCATAGTTGCTTGTCAACTACATGTTATCCAGAAAAATATAAATGGTATGTAGAGAATAATTGGAGAAGATTTATTATTATTATTATTATTATTATTATTATTATTATTATTATTATTATTATTACCAAAAAAATATATAAGTTGACGTTTCATTAAATATATAAGAATATATTTTAAAAATATTTTATTATCTAAATGTTGTTTAGATTTTTTTATTGATTGAAAATAAGATAATTAAAAAATGATTTCAATAATTTTTTATTTTAATAAGGACAATAACATGTTTTCTTAAAATTAATTAAATAAATAAATAAAAATCCATAAAAAATATTTTAGATTAAAAAAAATCAATAATGAAAGTATCAAATATTTAAATTAATTTAATCAATTTAATAAAATTTGATAAATAAACTATGTTTTGTACATAAAAACTATTTAATGTTAGAGTTCATAATAATGTCATTTTAAGTCTTTCTTTCTTTCTATATATAAATAATAAAAGAATAAAATATTTAAATTAATGAAATAAATTTAATAAAACTTACTAAATATATTGTTATATATATATGGGTCCACTACACATCACTTAATAAGTTGTGAGGTTATAACATTAGATATTAATTATTTATATATATATATATATATATATATATATATATATATATATATATATAAATAATTAATATCTAATGTTATAACCTCACAACTTATTAAGTGATGTGTAGTGGACACACACACACACACACACACACACACATTATAACCTTACAACTTATTAAGTGATGTGTAGCGGACCCTCATCAACACATCATAAGTAAATCATGTATTGAACCTACAACTTGAATTACTTAAAATATCCATTCTAATTAAATTTTATTATTATAAAAAGAATTGATTTATCTAACCTTCATAAGCTTGTTTTTAGTATTTTAATGGCAGATAATTGGGAAAAAATTTCATCAGGGCACATATAATTACTAGACTTTATATTTTTAGAGTACCATTTTATTTAAAGAAAACAAAAAGTATGAGGGATTGAAGTAATCTATATTGGATTGAGCTAATAAATATTAATATATTAGATTGAGATAATTTATATTGAAGTATGTAGGTGATTGTAATATTTGAGTTGGATTGTGGAATCTTAGATTTTCACTATTAATTTTGTAAACCTTAAATAATTAATTATTTCATTCAGGAAAATGTATCATTATAGTAGTTGATTGTATTAAATATTAATTTATATATAATTAAAAGGAATAATTAGAATTATAAAATGGAATATCAATTATTTATTTAATCATTTTCAATCAATGGTATGGTGTCTAAAATTATTTTTTTATAGGATTACAAGGCAGTTATTTAATATTGGTATCATTCAAAATACATACCATGCCTCACAACTAGCATTTCATCTTGGTGGTAGTGTAATTGTCAACCATCTCAAGTTAGGTTGGTGTCATTCAAAATGCATACCATGCCTCACAACTAGCATTTCTTGAGATGTGGTGTTCATCACTATTAACTATGATAGCAGTGAATTGGTTTAGAAGACCACATCCTTTTGGTTTTGGACTTATAGAATGAAGGCCCTTTATTCTTGTGTAGGCAGTTTGATTTTCGCTCTTCACCATTAGCATTGAAGAGAACCCTATTAACCACCCTTCCTTATAATACATTTGTATGGTATATTGGTCATCTATAGACTTTGATATTTTTTGGGGGGTTCTTCTTTACTACTTTGTGCACATAATGGTTGCTTAGCATATCATGGAACTTTTTTTGTCTATGCCATCCATAAATTAATGTTATTGATTCTTAATGGGATACAAAAGAAAATATCCATAGTATAGAACTCAATCCAAGAAAATGATCTTAAAATAGATGTTTTGACTCAAACAAAAATACTTAGTGGGTAATTTTGAAAACTTATTATCAAGGTTAGCTAAAAACATGCTTATGGGATAGAGAAGTTATGTGGGAATGCTGTGATCACTTAAAAATATAGAAATCCACAACTTCATGTCGAGGCTAACTTTGATACAATTTTATAAATAAGGAGAATTCAAGTAATCTTTGCATGTAAAGATACCATCCAAAAGTAAGTCCTTAGATACGATATTACATGAATAACATAATTAAATTAAATAAACAATAGGATATACAATGAATAAGTGTGAAAACAAAATAATTATACATAAAAACACTAAATATCGAGTGATTATTTGTTCTCCTAAATGACTACAACTCTATCAATTTAATGGTTGAAATATGCTCCATGATATTATCTCATTAAATACAAATAAAAACAGGGTTTCATATATAGGAATTATAAGGGTGAGTGAGAGATGTTTATTGATGGAATACATAATGGAAATATTCTCTATGTAAACCTAACATACCCTTTTCATACATGTGATGATAACTACCACAATAAATATGCATATTAATAATATTGTGCACATAATGCATCATATCAAGATAATATAATTTTCTAAGATGAATTTCACATCAAGTGTGAATATGACACATACCAACACATCTAATTCAAATGTATAAATCAAAACAAACACATACATGAGAAGATAAATTACCATAGATCCATCATAACTATAACCGATCTTTTAGTGGCTCTACATGAAATAATCATTTTCATGTTTTCTTGGATTTTAATAGCTACCTCACATTGATGTGGAATTTTTTATTTTATTACAAGGAAAATATTACCATGCACGAATTTAACAAAGCCATTACATTTATTGAAAAAATCCAAAAATCCAAGATCAAGTGCTTGAAATCATATAGTAAATTAGATAAAAACACAAAAAATGTAATAATGAACATTGAGTCCTTCACCACATAAAGCTTGGTTTTAATGCATGGATACATTTTAAAAATGAATTTTTGAAAGGCTCCTATAATTAATGCAAACCTATCTGATACAAACATTGCACTATCATTAAAAAAAATAGGAACTAATTAGTTTGAGATACATTTTAAAACTTATATTGGGTTACATCAAGTTTTTAATGTGGAATAAATAAATTATCATTAGAAAATAGGAAGTAATTAGTTTGAGATATATTTCAAAACTTATATTGGATTATATCAGATTTTTTATGTGGAATAAGTCCGGCCATATTTTCCACCTCTTACAAACATTTTAAATATTTTTAATAGGTCTAAGTAATATATTTAAATGTTTACCATTCCACACCATTCACTATTAACCATGTGATATATACAGTGGTAAAAGATAATAGATATTTATAAATTCTCCTATCTCAAGTGGTCAAGGTAAGACTTTTTCTCACCAAGGTAAGTGGTTAATTAGGACTTAGTTTAATAAAAAAAAAATTTACACATTTGATTAAATACTTAATTGCAATGGTTCCTATTGATTTTTAAAGGGGTAGGAGGTGAATTGTGACAATTTAATATGAGTCATGGTTTATTTTTGAAAAATCTATAATTTTTCATAAATTTTGAGTGCAAATTAGAAAGTAGTTGTGGAGACTTTCAGAGAATTTTTCAGAACATAGAGAACTTCAACATTAAGATTTAGATAGGTGATCCTCTACTTCACGAGCTGTGATTTTCTAAAAAGCATTAAAATAGATAATCAAAGAATACCTATAAAATTTTTCCTTGAAAAAAGGACCCAAAATAACTGGATATTATTATAAAGTCTTTTTCTAATAAATCTATTATTCTCAAGAGTTATTATATTTACATTCTTAAATTTTTTGAAAGTATCTTATTAATTTTATTAATTTTTAAATAATTTTTTTGTTTTTATGCACTCATGTTGAGTGGATGTTAAGTTAATTTTGTTTAATTTCAAAATTGTGTTATATTTTTAGTTTTTTTTTTTAATTTTTAAATGCATGAAAAATGTTTTGTTTATTGTGTTTCAAAATGAAAAATTGATATATATATATATATATATAAAACCTTTTAAAAATTTATTTTAAATCAATATAAAAGATTTCAAATTTATTATAATATACCAATTCTCAAATTTTTTTTGGTTTTATGGATTACTCCTCAATATAAATCATTGTGTGTATCTTTGAAATGCATTTTTGTAAATTAAGTAGATAAAATTCTGTGTTTGCCTTTCTAGAACCATTTTTGGGATAAATTTTACATTGAGTTCTTTTGAAGTACTATATAAAGATTGGAAAAAATATAACATATTCTAAAGATGCTAATATCATCGTTATAAATATAACTTTTATGTTCCCATCAATTAAAATATGAAAAATCTATTTTCTCTTCTATTGAGACATTTTGAAAGAAGTGAAAATGGACACGTTTTTGAAAAAAATGTCATCATTGGAAAAATATGATTGTTTATTTAATTGTAAATAATGTGTCGGAAATTAAACAAAATATGACCTCCCACCAACATTGATGATTAACATTTAAGGTTAAAAATTATTCTATAAAATAAAATCTTGAATACGAGTTTTTTTTTTGGTGTTCATGTGAAGTTTTTTGTGTGACTTGTCATCATTTACATCAATATTGTGTATATGGAAGAATATTAAAAAAAACTTAAAATATTATTATCAATATTTTATCACGTTTGAAAGCGGATGGAGAGATGGTTTAAATATACTCTAAAAGGTTAAATGATATATTTTTGGGATGATAATTGTAAATTAAAAAACATTTGGGATGATTACTCTGTTACTAAATTTAAATAGGAAATAATTTATTTTAGTGGTGGTGCATCACCTTGATAAATATGATCATTTTTGTGATCTTATCCATGTTTTTATAGCCTCCACAATTTTCCAATCTTTTCCTGATTATATATCTTATCTCTATGTTATACCTACTTCCATTATTTATTATTGTGATTCAAATTTTAGTAATAACTTATAATATTGAATTTCCCACTGGTATGACACCCAACTTAATATGAGATCTACCTACCATTAAAAAGAAATGATTTTTTGAAAATTGTTAACAAATGCTTGGTGACCTATCAACATTATTTTTCCTTTAACTAAAGGAATCACTACCTCAAATAGTTACCACTTATGGAAATGTGTTACAAATCCAAATACCACATGGCCTCTAAGATTACACCTTATGAATTTTTTAATGGTAAACCACTACCCTCTCTTAGACATACTTTCTAGTATGTTCCAAAATCCAAGCAGTCAATTCAACACTCAACACATGGGAAAATATACTTCAAAATATCAAAGATAACTTTCATAGGACACAAAACTGTAAGAAAGAACAAGCTGATAAACAATGCTCGGAACTAGATTTCAACATATGAGTCATGGTTTTGTTATAACTACATCCTTATAATTAATACTTGAAAATGAATGGTCATCAATAAACAAGAACGTAAGTTTTATGGTACTTATAAACTTATTTAGAAGATTGGTATCATGGCATACAAGTTTTAACTCCCCACTTTATCTAAGATCCATCCTATTTTCCATGTAGCTTATTATAATTGGGTCGTTGATTAATATGTTTGAGCCCAAACATTACTACCTAAACTTAAAACTGATTGTTCTATCGTATTCGAACCTAAATCTACCATTGATAAGTGCTCATGAAAGCTCGTCAACTGTAATATCACTTACCTTATAGTATAATGGTATGGTAGGAAACTAGAAGATGGAACATGGGAATCATTACTCTAGTTATTGTAGTAATTTATTCATTTACAACTTTGACAACAAAACATTTTTAAAGGGGATGGCATGTTAAAATTTGATGCATATGATTTTTAAGTTATCCCATTAGTTTTTTGTAATTATCTTACAAGCATGTGATTCAATACTTGTCTAAAGTAGATTATTTGAAATAAATATTTTGTGTAAGAGAAATATTATCTATTGATTTTTTTTATCCATACTCAAAATAGATTTATTCTTGGGAAAAATCCACAACATATTTAAATATTATTTTGTTACTTCAATACAATATTTCTATTTTATTTCAATTAAATACATATTTGTTATATTTATGGTATTAAATAAATTTATATATAAAAAGATTCTTCACAAAGCACCTTTCATTCTTACTATTAAAAAAATTATGTGAGCATGAAGTTAACATTATTATTACATTTATTTCAAAATTATTTATTTTATAGTTTTAATTACTTCATTTTTGACTGATCATTTTATTTAAATTAATAATTGTCACAATTTTTATTTTTCATTTCGCTATGATTATTCCTTTTTGATTTTTCCATTTACTAATTACCATTGGTTCTCTTATCTTCCAACGTGTTTATTTTTTTTACCATTTTTTCAATTACTTTATTTTATGTACTTGTTCTTGATTATATTCTTGACATGTTCCCCTTACTTGTTATCGGCCTTATCACACATATTTGGGAATATACCCTTTTTTTTTGGGCCTACATAGATTATATTCTACATATTTAGATGCATATCTATAACTAGTGATCCATTGATTATATATTTGCAATAGAGGGGCATGACTCTCGTACACCTACATTATCTATTTTATCCATACACGAGGCATTTTACCTTTGTACTTATATTTTATTTATATTAAAAAAATATATTATTGATAGTATGTTTAGATCATTTGTATATCCTCCATCTACATCATGATATCTATATTTATTAGTCTCATGTATACATGACTCAAGTTATCTATTACACATATATTTGTATTGTCTCAATCTAAACATAAATGGGTTAAATTATCTCATGTATTTTCATGATAATGTATTATCTATATAACATAGAATTCGACACATAGGTTGAAATCCTTTATATATATATATATATATATGAGACATGATATTTATTATTTAGATTTAAAGACATTTAGGACCAAACCCCGCGCGCACGTATGTGTGTGTGTTTTTTAAGATGATATATTATTATAATTATTAGTTATTTATTTTTCATATTTACATATGGTATAATTAATTGTATACCCTTTAAAATATCAACAATCAACATATAACATCTAAAAACTTGTAAAATAAATTTTGTTTTCTTCCAATATAACTTTTATTACTCCTAGAAAGTCAAAATAAATGTTTTAAATGTATTCTAAAAGTACATTCTTGGTTGACCAAGAACATAATAGTAAACCCTTGGCTGACCACTAGAATAATAGTACACTCTTGGTCCCTTCCTTTTTAAAGTCCTTTTAACCTTTTTCTTGTTCCCCTTGAGAACATGTTTTTTGTTTTTCAGATTTCCTACTTTTTATGTGTTAACTTGCATCCCAATAAGGTCTTAATTATAATTTGATAAGTGCATATATATAAATATGAATTAATACATATAAGATAAGGAGAATTAGTATAAAATACTAATAATAACTACAAAGAAAGTCTAGACTTATAATAAGATTTCAAGGATTAGAGTAGATTTTGCATTCAGACTTTTCATATTGTATCATTTCCATTTTTCATGTAGTGAAAATTCATATAAGGATTAAGGATTACATGACTACAATTTCTTGTTGAACTACATTGAATTTTAACTTTTAAAAAATTTGAATAAAAGTGATCTAATTGAAGAAAGACCCTCAATAGAAACATAGCTATTTAATGTTTTGTAAGATTTTATGAGTTAATTAGGGTTTCAAGAAAGGAAAAGCATTTACATGTGATTCACAACTATTTATAAAAAAAGAGTGAGGATTTTAGATCCCATGAGAAGCGGAGCATAATTATCAAATTTATTTTAGAAAAATAAATATCTTATAAGAGACTAGTAGAATGGCCTTGAACCTATTAGTACATTAACAATTCGCTCTCAAAAAATACTTCCAAATTATTATTATGAAATTTATAAGTAATTTATACATTGGTTATTAAATAATATTTCACCTAATTTCAAACCCATGCAGCCTAAATGTTATCTATCATTCAATATTATTCTCATAACTCTCTTTCTCTTTGACAATTTCAATTATTTTAAATACTTTATTATTTAAATTAGACTTTTTTTTTAATTTTGAAAAAAAATTGTTTTGATATAAATTACCTACATATTTTTAGGGTTAACGTATTGTGTGTGCTTGAAATCACCTTCTTATATTATTATTTCAATTGTTTAAACTCTCATTATGAGATTATTAAAGCATAATAAAATGCATTTATTTTATTTGATGTAATTCCTCAAATTAAAAGGGAAGAACAAGTAGATTTATATGTTAGACAAATTCTTGTTGGTAGATTCAATATTTATATTTAACTGATGACACAATATGCTCATATATCTTATTTATTTTTCATATAATTTCATTTTGGACCACAAAGAATTTAGGAATAGAAATTTCAGAACACTTATAATTAGGGAGATTGAGATGTTCACTCACTAGCTTCTTTGTCTATTGAAACAACTATTATTGACCACAATCTATTTTAGATCAAAGATTTGGATATGACATTTGTTGAAACCTAATAAATTTAATTAAGGGACTAATTTAACGATATAATAACTACCCAAAACGTAAAGTGTTGTGAGATTCCTCTGCATATTTTTGGTGATATTTTTTTACAACCTTAACATTCACCAAAATTACAGTGCATAATACTAATAAGATATCCTTATATGATAGGTCCATTTACACTTTATTTTCAATAATATATAATACATACATTTAAAAAATAAAAAAACGATGTGTCCACTATATTATAAGATATCTCTATACAATAAATCCATTTAAACTTTCTTTCCAATAATACATTGCACTTTAATTTTAAAAAACATTAAACATCATGTCTCACACACAATCCATACACTCTTCAATTTAACTTAGCCCCTATTTTTAGTCATATTTTGTATGTTATTTTCCCCCATAATTATTACCTTTGAATATGAGTTATGTTGAGGTATAATATTCTACATCTCCTAAATAGTAATTAAATGTAGTAGGAAGAAACTCTTATTTCAAGTTTTGTAGCAAGTGACTGCCCATTTCTATTTTAAAATTGCGTTAAGGTCCACCACATTAATGTTAAAGACAAAGCGAACAAGGTCCCCCGTACAAATTTTCAAAAGGGAAACAACCTTTACTATATTTTCATACAAAAATCTCTCGAGTGATTAAGTTAAATTTATAGATGAAACAAGAACCCACATTTGGATATAAATAAAGACCGAGTACAAATCCAAGCAAACTACCTCTCTAGAATATACCCTTTTTCAATCAAATCAAGATGAAAAATAAATTAATATAGATACTACGATAGATATAAATAAAAATAAATTACAGCACTAAAAATCTAAAACAATAATGTATATTCAGATTGATTATATAATTTTCCTTGGAAATCCGCAAAGAAAAAGGTTTTCATATATTAAATTTCCTGGAAATCCGCAAAGAAATAGGTTTTCATATATGAAATTTATGGACAGATAACGGTGTACCTGATGGCCGAAGAAGAACTGCAACTGATCTCCAATTTGAACCACAATCGCAGCATCTGCAAGCCCTTCACATGTCTCTTCAGATTTAAGGAAAATCTGTGTTCATATTATCCACACGAAAATACAAGAAAGCTGGTAAACGCTGACCACATGTTTCACAGAACTTTCGTCAATGGACATAATCCGGTATGTACATTTGTTTCAGGAAGAAAAGTCTGTATAGATATTTTTAATATGAAAATACAAGGAAAGAGGTAAATATTGACTACATGTTTCACAAAACTTTTGTCAACATACATAATTTGACATGTACATTTATTCCGTGAAGAAAATTCTGTATGAATGTTTTTAATATAAAGAAAAAATAAATACTAATTACATATTTACCAAACTTTGATAAATGTACATAATTCAACATGTACATTTATTTTCCGAAGAAAGTTCTATACTAATATTTTCAATATTAAAATACAAGAGAAAATTAATTGTTGACTACATATTTCACAGAACTTTCGTCGACGTACACAATCCGGCATGTCCATTTGTCGCCTACGGAAAATTCTGTGTTGATATATTTCTCACGAAAATACAATGAAGGAGGTAAAAGCTGAATGCGTGGTTCATATTAAATCCTGCAATTGTTTGGTAGAACATTCGTCCGGCATGGATGGTGATGAATTGACTCAGTTGTGACCATATCGACCCATAAAATCTCAGCATAGATATGTTATATTTTTAATATTTTAAGTATATATATATATATATGATTTCATTTTTAATTAATTATTATATAATGTTTTCATTTTAAAAAAGAAAGTGTGATAAATTTAGTGTGTTTTTTAAATTAAAATTCATTGATGTATTAATTAATTGAAATTAGGAAAGATTAAATATATAGATGGCTTTAATAAAAAGGTGTTACGTAAGAATTCATGATTTAATATTAATATTGGAAGAAAACATGACGATATTACAATATTTTAAAAATTCATGAAATTAAATATGGTTATATATTAAGAGTCTCAAAATAATATAATATTAATATAAATTAAAAAATGTGAACATCAAGTATATAGAATAGTACTAGAAGGAGATGATGGTGAATCATCCTTGAGAAGAGGAACAACCCAAAAAGAAGGATCTTTCAATGGTAAATCTAGAGCCACCCAACCATCCCAAGAGTTATCTTGGGAAGCTGAAGGCATGAACACACCCTGCCCATGTGGAGGGAAAATAATAATACAACATATTTAACTACCCCACACCATTGAAGTACAACAAGTCAACCCAACCGAGGCTTTACCACATGTCTGTTGATTCATACCTTTTGCTAAAAAGGATGGGAAGAGATACAAATACATGAGCATCTATGTTGATGTCTGAGCACTAGTGGTAGAGATAACTGTGATAACATATTGGGAGGGCCCCTCCTCATAGTGCATGAAGAACTCCCTCAGCGATTAAGGAGTTCCTTTAAATTTTGAAACATTAAGGTTACTTTCTCTTTTTATGTTTGGTTCTATAAACATGTAGACATGAGAATAATAATTTTATCACTATCAGAAAATTGGTGTGAAGGATCCCCATTGTTGAATATAGTGGCATTCCTAGATGTCCAAAGTCGAGAAAGAATTAGATCATTAAAAAAATCCAAATAAATGTTATGTGTGCTAGCCATTTAGAAGGATTTGTAAACAAGGTCATTTTGTAGTTGATGGGATATATGTGGAAAAGATGAAACAAATTGTGTATCCATTTCGAACCATCATGTGCCTAAGCGAATGTACAAAAAATGTGTTTGAAAGTATTGAGTTTAGAACACATGAGACATTTGGGATAAGAACCTCAATGTGAATGAACATTTCCCCTAGAAGTACATAACGGTAGACAAGACACCATATAAAATGGGTGATCTTAGGCTCAATTTCATAAAGAGATTTTGGACTCTACTAACTATTTAAATTTCCTAGAGATGAGGATAAGGGACTCATAATATGATATAACAACTATATATAAAAGTGGTTAAAGAATCATAATTTCACTCTTAATTTTCCACCATCCCACTTAATGTTGAAGGTTAAGTTTACACAACATAACATCTGGGATAAATCCCTAAATGGATACAATATAAGGCATAACAATAACTGCTAACTTAAAATTTCACTAAAAATGGGCCAAAGTCTCCAATCTTTAGAATAGGCTAGATCTCCTATTGTGTTTTCCTTTATGCCCAAAATTAATTCACTAAAATTCCAATATAAAATCCCTTTGATTGCACAAGAATTTAACAACATTTAATACTCATAACACTAGAAAATACATATTTTATCTATGTAGATCCAAATGTCACAGTACTTTTTTAAATCAATGATTACTATGAACATAATGAAAAATTGCCTTGGTGTATGTATTTATTCTTGTAATGTCCCCATTTTTTAAACTAAAATAATATTATTTCTAAAATAAAGTATTTTTAAATATTTAAAATTAAAGTAATATTATTAATCCAATTTGAGTTCCACTTAAGTTGGGGCCCTTTTGAGGGTCATGGGCACTTAACAGTCAAGTGGAGGATTATAAATAATATCCTTTTAAAGTTTTAAAAGGGAGATTTATATTATAAGAGGGATATAAAATGAAAGTAAGTTGCCATTGGAAGGAGTACGCTGAATATTGAATTAGAATCTTTGATCAAGTATGTCAAGCTTGATTACCATATCTTGATGAAGTGTCAAGGGTTTAGGGACGAAAACCTCCATTCATACTAATTGGGCAAATCTATTCAAGGTTTATAGTTGAGCTTCAAAATTGAATTTTTACATTCAAGTGAATCTAAAAAGGTGTTTTTAGACACCACCTATATTGAGGAATATTGACCATATAGAAAGTTGGTTTTTGGAAAATTTACAGGGCTTGAAAAGTGGTGACTTACATTGGGAACTTGTTCATGATGTTGAAAGCCATTTCATTAGGTGGCGGCTTTCCTAGAGGGTTGAGTGAGCTAATTGGAAGAGTTCATTGAAGCCTAACATATTGCATGATTTATATGTTTTTTTTTTTTTTTTTTTTTTAAAGATTTGGTGATTTGAATTGAGGGATGGTTTTATGGTCTTTGAGCTGATTTGAAGGGTTCATTGAAGTTTAAAACATTGTACAATATTTTATATTATTTTTTAGCTTGGGTGACTTGTCCTAGGAGCATTTTAACGGTTAATTGGTGGTCCTTTGGTAGGTCTAAACAATTTGAATTATTCTATATATTTTCTAAGGTGGAGTGAATAAGTTTGAAGAGGACTAGATATATTTGAAGTGTTTTTAGACTCTATTTTGATAAGGTAAAATTTTATATTATTTCTAATTTATTTGATAATAAATCATAAGGGTTTGAAGGTTTTTTGGAGGGTTAAGGCAAGGGTTTTAATTTAGAAATTCTGCCCTTAATTTCTGAGTGCGGAGATTCACTTGAAGGAGGTGTGCAAGGGTTTAGGGTGCCTTGTTTGGCCCTCAACAATATAACATTTATTATTTCAAATATTGGTGGATTTTATAACCTATTTTTAGTATGTTTGGCATGAATACAAGTCTTATTTTCAAAGTTATTACATGCTATTTATTCCTAATTGTGGCAACTTGGTTTGGAGAAGATTTGATCATGTTTTAGGTCATAACATTGGCCAATTTTTATATGATATGAATGCTGGAATTTATTTGCATTTTATCTTCAATTATGGAGGGTTTTTTGAGTTGGATTTAATTACATAAAGAGGACATTGAAATTAGTTTGGTGGCATTGAGGGTTTTAGAGTGGAAGACATACCAATTCAACTCCTTTATTCATATGGTGTGAGCAAAGGTTGGCCATGTTTCACTAGGTATTTATCTTTTAATTTGTTGATTAATTGGAAGTACGATATTTTAGTTTGGTGGTGCAAATACAACCCTAGAGTTGGTTGCTTTTTATTTCTAGAATTTAGATTTTTTTTTTGGATTTGTTTAGGAGTTTGTTTTAAAACCTTCTTTTACATTATTATCCCAATTTGGAGATATTAAAGTGGTATTAGAGCCAACATTATGGCTAAATGTGAGATTTGAAGGGTTACATGACATGGAAGACATGAAGAGGAAACCTTCTATTCATATTGATCTCATTGATACTTATGAAGAATACATGACCTTCTCCAAAAATCCCTAAATCTCACTGAGTTTGTGATATGGAAGAAAGGAAGATGTGGTCATAGGATGAATCGGTGTAGACAAAGGGGAGTATATGATGATTTTAGGTAATTTATTATTATCATATTTGATGTTTCTGCAATAATTTTAGCAAGTGCATGGGTTGATAAGGTAGACACATACCTTTCACTTCATCCCATAGAAGAAAGTGTGGTCATGAATTTGTCATATCATATTTAAAGAGGGTTGCCTATGATTGGTAGTACCACAGGTTGGTAACCCAAGAGCACCATCTCACAGATACATATGAAGAATTTAACAGGTTGCTCATTAGGAGATTTGATTGGGGTGATCCCAAACTTTGAGGATTTGGCATGCTTACATAAAATAGAATAAAAATCAAAGGTTTTAGAAAAGCAAAAAGAGTTATTTCAGCATAGTAAAGGACAACCAAGGATTGAAAATTTTGAACCACAAGAATTAGGAATTCAAGGGTGCTAAGTAAGGAGTTATAAAAAAACTATGGAACAACCAAGGGGGTTTCAAATAGGTGACACTAATAGGTAAGTAACATAAAAATTAGAATATATGAGGATGAAGTAAAGAGAATTTTTCCAACAACTTCATGAGCAAACAAAGTGTCAAGAAGGAAGCATGAACAAGGACATCATAATAGAAAGGTATGCCAAGGAATATTTTTTTTGTATTTCTCCTTTTCATGCATCATTTTTCTTGTCTAAATTTATATTGAAAGAATAAGCTTGGAGGAAATACTTATTGTTATGTCTTGTTAAGGAAGCACATGTCCTAACAATAAGGGACATAGTAAATAATTACATTGAGGGAGTGATTTCAAGAAGGAAAGAAAAAGGATGGACCTTACTTATAAAGGAAGGAGAATAAAATTTCTTGATGGAAAAATAATTGAGTTGTCAACTTGGTAAACATTCAATGTTTTCTCTTCACGATTGGTTCCCTCATTACCTTGGTTTCAAAGTTTGTTCTATTATGGAGGTGGAGGTGAGGGACACTCAAAGAGAATAATAAGTCTTCCAAGTAAGTTCAAGGAAATAACATGACAAATACTCCTCATGGATATGGGATCTAGGTGATCTCTATCAACATAGTGTTGTTAGCATGTATAGGACTAACATAAAGAAGGGAGTAGGCAAGGGTTATCATGGTCCCAAGATCATAATGACATCACTTGCCATGACCAAGAGCAATGAAAGGGGTGAATTTGAGTGCATGGATTGGGAAAAGTCCCATGTAGTGAACAACTAGTTATAGAGTATGATTTTGGAAGAATTTTGGTCCTCTTTTATTCCATAAAGGTCTAAAAATATCTTGCTACATTCATGGAAAACATCATACACAAAGGGAAGATTTTTTGGAATATTATAGCCAATGGTTGAGCACATGAGGGACATAAAAGGTACCATCCAAATGGGATTACAAAGTGGAAAAAATTATTCCCAATATATGTTGTTAAAAACATTTTATTTGGTCAATTGTTTCCAAGTTGGGAAAGATTTGTCATAGCATGTAGAGGCTACCAAAGAGTTGTTGAAGGGTGGCCACCCTAGTATGTACACAAGGGAGAAAGATCAAATGGATTTTTCCATTTGGGGCATCAAGGTATCACTTTCCAAAAAAAATCCTTTTGGAAGCTCTAGCTTTCTTTTCATGTTGTTAGAGTTCATGTTGGCATCCTTGAAGAATATGTACATGGAAGAATATTTATGGTCCATGATAGATTGGGAAAAGGATTAAATCAAGAGAAACAATTGGCAAGGTAAATTAGTGAAGAATATTTTATCTTTTTCCTTTCCAAAAAATTCAGAAAATTATTGGCAACAATTTTTACCATAGACCCCCCCCCCCCCCCCCCCCCCCCCCCCCAAACAAAAAAAAAAAAAAAAAAAAGGGGCACATTGTTTATACATGGAAGCCAACTAAGAGGCCTAAAATTATTGTTCGAAGGTATGGAAATTTTGCTTCTAAAATTTTTAAATTTTGTCATTTACTACAACCACCTATCGCATTCAAAAAAAATTATTTTTGGAGCTTGGTACCATTCAAACCAAGAGGAATTTGTGTATTATTTAATTTTCATTTTTTTAAAATAAGAAAAACTCAAATTTTTTGACATTACCACAGTCCCCTTATGAGAGCTATGTGTCTTATTTCATTGCATATTTCTAACTAATCATAAATTTTGAGAGTGGCATACTTTGGGATCATGGTATGTACAAAAAAAGAATGAAATATGTAATTAAGGAACAATAATGTATTTAGTTACATCTTCAGCATTCCCTTGATGACCTTTTGATCACTTACTTGCGTGTAAGCCATGAGAAAGAGGAGCCTTGGGTGGAATTCACTTTACACATGATGAGGACTTATTCCAAAGGGTTTCAGATGGAGGTGAGACATTTTCAATGTATGTTTCTCAGAGTTATTCAATTGGTTAATTCTTTACAAGATTGGTAGGTTCCGTCATGGCCTAAAAGAACTAGTAAGTTAATTAGTGGAATTAGCCTTACTTTTTTACTTTCCTTGAGGATAGTACAAGTAAATTGCTACATATAAGGCAACAAGAAGGCACATTTGAGGTGCAATAATTAGCTTGGTATGGCTATGGACTCTATCATGCATGACTCGGTATTGGAAAATTTATTGGCATAGAGATGTGGGAAGTCATTGGAGGACTCTTTTGACACTTGGAACACTTGGGGGCAGCCCCCAAAACATAGGTATAGATTCTGGTTTAGAGCTTCTCTTCTATGGGAAGACATTATAGGAGGACATTTTATCATAAGGTGTGTTGGGACACCTCTTTGGATATTGTAAATGCTTGCGAAAAAGTAATTTTGGGTGGGGAAGATTGTAATGTCCCCATTTTTGAAATTAAAATAATATTATTAATAAAATAAAGTATTTTTAAATACATTAAAATAAAGTAATAATATTAATCCAATTTGAGTTTCACTTAAGTTGGGGAATTTTTCAGGGTGATGGGTGCTTAAGGGTCAAGTGGAGGATTATAAAGAATATCATTTAAAAGTTTTGAGAGGGAGATTTATCTTCTAAGAGGGATATAAAAAAAAAATTAAGTTGTCATTGGAAGGGGTATGCTGAATATTGAATTGAAATATTTTATAAGTATGCCAAGCCTGATTACCACATCTTGAGGATAAAAAAATTAAAGAAGTATCAAGGGTTTGGGGATGAAAGTCACCATTCCTACTACTTGAGTAGATCAGTTCAAGGGATCTAGTTGAGCTTAAAAATACATGTTTATATGAAAGTGGATCTACAAATGTGTTTATGGACACCACCTAGATTGAGAAATATTGCAAACCCTATATAAAATTGTTTTTTGGAGAATTTATAGGTCTTCGAGAGTGGAGAATTACATTGGGAGCTTGTTCATGGTGTTGAAGGCCATTTCATTTGGTATTGACTTGCCTAGAGGGTTGAGCAAGTTGATTGGAAGGGTAAGTTGAAGCCTAAAATATTGCATGATATTTATATGATTTTTTTAGATTTAGAGAATTGAATTCATTGGGTAACAACTTGCCTAGAGGGTTGAGCAAGCTGATTGGAAGGGTAAGTTGAAGCCTAAAATATTGCATGATATTTATATGATTTTTTTAGATTTATAGACTTTAATTGAGGGCTGGTTTTATGGAATTAGAGCTGACTTGAAGGGTTCATTGAAGCTTAAAATATTTATATAATTTTTTCTTGTTGAGTGAGTTTCTGTAGGATCATTTTGAATGTCAATTGGTGGTCCATTAGTAAGTTTAAACAATCTTATTTTTTTATATAATTTATGAGGTGAAGAAAATAAGTTTGAGGAGGAATTGGACATATTTGAATAGTTTTTAGACTCCATTTTTGTAAGGTACATTTGTTATATTATTTCTAATTTTTTTGGTAATAAATAATAAGGGTTTGAAGGTTTTTTGGAGGGTTAAGGAAAGGGTTTTGATTCAAAAATTATAACCTTCATTTCTAAGTGGGGAAATTCACTTGAAAGAGGTGTGCAAGGGTTTAGGGTGCCTTTTTTGGCCATAAACAATAGATCATTTATTATTCCAAATATTGGTGGATTTTATAACCTATTTCCATCAGGTTTGGCATGAATACAAGTCTAATTTTTTTAGTTATTACATGTTATTTATTCCTAATTTTGGTGGCTTGGTTTGGCGAAGATTTGATCATGTTTTAGGCCCTAACATTGGATAATTTTTATATGATACGAATGATAAATTTATCTTAATTTTATCTTCAATTGTGGAGGGTTTTTGGAGTTGGATTTGATGACAAAAGGAGGAAATTAAAATTAGTTTGATGGTGTTGATAGTTTTGGAGTGGAAGACATACTAATTTAGCTCCTCTCTTCATACAAGGTGAGCCAAGGTTTGCTAAGTTTTAAAAGGTATTTCTATTTTAATTTTTTTATTGATTGAAATTGTGAAATTTTAGTTTGGTAGTAAAAATACAACCCTAGGGTTGGATGGTTTTTATTTTCAAAATTTAGATTTTATTGTGGATTTGTTTAGGAGTTTGTTGGAGAACCCTGATTTGCATTATTATCCCAATTTGAGGACATTATAGTGGTATTAAATCCAACATCATGGCTAACTATGAGAATTGAAGGGTTACATGACATGGAAGATATGAAGGGTCAACCTTCGATTCAGATATATCTCATGGAAACTTATGAATAATATATGAACTTTCCACCCTATATTCAAAACTTCCTAGATATTATTGAGTTTGTGATAAGGAAGAGAGGAAGATGTGGTCTTAGAATGAACTAGTGTAGACAAAGGAGAGTATATGATGATTTTGGTGAATTTTCTATTCCCATATTTGATGGTTCTACATGTATTTCATCTAGTTCATGGGTTGATTAGGTAGACACATACCTTTCACTTCATCCCATTGAGGAAAGTGTGGCCATGAAATTTTCCATTTCAAATCTAGAGGGGGTTACCTATGATAGGTGGCAACATGGATTGGTAACCCAAAATCACAATATCATAGATACATATGATCAATTTAGAAGGTGGATCATTGGGAAATTTGATTGGGGTGATCCCTAACTTTACTTTGAGCAGTTGGCATGGTTTCATCAAAAAAAGAAAAAATAAAGATTTTGGAGTAACAAAAGGAGTTATTCCAACTTATTAAAGGGCATCCAATTATAGATATTTATGAACCACAAGAATCAATAATTTAAGGAAAACCAAGTAAGGAGTTCCAATAAAATATGGAGCAATCAATCAAGTTGCAAATAGTTGATGCTAATGGCAAAGTGATAAAAAAATAAAAAAATTAGATGGTGAAGCAAAGATAATTTATTCAACAACTCTATGAGCCAGAAAAGTGTCAATAAGGAAGTAGGGAAAAGGACATAAAAATATAAAGGTATGTCAAGAAAGAAAGTTTTTGTGTTTCTCCTTTTGGTGAATCATTTTCCTTGTCTAATTTTAGATAGCAAGAAGAAGCTTAGAAGAAACACTTGTTATTATATATTCATAAGGAAGCACATGTCATAAAAATAAGGGACATAGTAAAGAAGTCCATTAAGGGAGTGATGCCAAGAAGGAAATAAAAATGATGCACCTTACTTATAAAGGAAGGAGAATTAGATTTATTGATGGAAAAACAATTGAGTTTTCAACTTGGTAATCATTCAATGTTTTCTATTAATTATTAGTTCTCTCATTATCTTGGTTGAAAAGCTCATGATATCATGGATGTGGAGGTAAGGAAAACTGAAGGAGAATAAGAAGTCTTCAAAGTAAGTTCAAGGAAAGAACAGGAAAAATACCCCTCAGGGTAATGGGATCTAGGTGAGCTTTATCAACATAGTGTTGCTAGCATGTATAGGGATAACATAAAGAAGGGAGTATGCAAGGGTTATCATGGTCCAAGGATTATAATGACTATTTTATTTTTCATTTTCAGTTTGTTTCCATTGAGAAATTTTGTTTAAATGGTGTGCATGGTTCCTAGGAGATTGTGATTCTCACATCCCAACACTATGGGAATGATTAAAGTGTGTAGTAGCAATTTTCCAATCACTATATGGATAAATTGGAAGGAGAAAATGGCACAATATAGCCATGATAATATTAAGTTGAAACATAAAAATGAGGTCCATATCATGCTCATGAGACATGGTGACATAATTATAAATGTGTCACTAAACACTAATGGTTTTTATAACATGTTTGCTACATGTGTAGGTCCATTAATGACATCACTTGACATGAACAAGATCAATGCAAGGGGTGAATTTGAGTGCATTAAAGAGTGAATTAAACCCCTATTATATTAGGCAAAGGTCAAAGTAGTGAATATATGGTTATAGAGTATGATTTTAGAAGAATTTTGTTCCTTTCTTCTTTCAAAAAGTTTTGAAATTATCTTACTACATTCATGGCTAACATCATACACAAAGGTCATATTTTGTGGCATAGTATAGCTAATGGTTGAGAACATGAGGGACATAAAAGGTACCATTTAAAGGGGATTGCAATGTAAAAAAAATTATTCCCAAGGTATGTTTTCAAAGCATTTGATTTGTTCAATTGTTTGCAAGTTGGGAAAGATTTTCCATGGCATGTAGAGGATACCAAGAGTTGTTGAAGGGTAGCAACCCTAGTATGCACTCAAGGGACAAAGATCAAATGTTTTTTTTTTCCATTTGGGGCCCCAAGGTATTGCTTTCCAAAAAATTTCCTTTTGGAAGTTATATCTTTATTTTCATGTTGTTGGAGTTCATGTTGGCCTCTTCGAAGAATATGGAAATGGAAGAAGATTTAAGGTCCATAATATGTTGGAAAAAGGATCAAATCATGAGGAAATGATTGTATTTTTCCTTTCTAAAAAATTCATAAAATTATTGAAAACAATCTTTGCAATTCACCCCCTGAAAAAGGGAACATTATTTGTGCATGGCATCCAACTAAGAGACTTGAAATTATTGTTGGAAGGTATAAAAAATTTGTTTCTAAAATTTATGAGTTGTGTTATTTATTACATCCACCTATCACATCCAAAAAAAATGATTTTTGGAGTTTGGTACCCTTAAAACCAATAGGAAATAGTGTACTATTTAATTTTGATTTTTTAAAATAAAAAAACTCATTTTTTTTGACATTACCACAGACCCATTATGAGAGATATATGGATGATTTAATTTCATATTTTTAGCTACTCATAAGTTTTAAGAGTAACATCTTTTGGGATCATGTTTTTCACAAGGAAAGGATGAACTATGTAAGTAAGGAACAACAATGTATTTGGTTACATATTGAGAATTACCTTGATGACCACTTGAACATTTACTTACATGTAAGCCATGAGAAAGGGGAGCCTTGGGTGGAATTCAATTTGCACATGATGAGGACTCTTCACGAAGGGTTACATATGGAGGTGAGACATTTACAATGTATGTTGCTCAGAGTGATTCATTTGGTTAATTATTTGAAATATTGGTAGGTTTCCTCATGACCTAAAATAATTAGTAAGGTAATTGGTGGCCTTAACCTTAATTTTTTACTTTCATTGGGCATAGTATAAGCAGACTGCTACATACAAGTCAGCAAGAAGGCAATTTTTTGGTACAATAATTAGCTCGCTATGGCTATGGACTACATCATGCACCACTT
>JARHVA010009602.1:285000-291630 GCA_037957365.1 Torreya grandis | reverse complement strand
GAGAAAGAGGAGGAGGAGGAGGATGAGAAGGAGGAGTATGATAAGGAGAAGGAGAAGGAGAAGGAGAAAGGAGAAGGAGAAGAAGGAAAGAAGAAGAATAAGAAGTAGTAGGATAAGAAGAAGAAGGAGAAGAAGTAAGAGAAGAAGCAGGAGAAGAAGGAGAAAAAGAAGAAGAAGATTTTTGCAATAAAACAAAATGTCCACCACATATCTCCATAGGTTTCTAGAGAATTGAGGAGATTAAAAACTTCCTAGAAGAAGAAGAAGAAGAAGGAGGAGGAGGAGGAGGAGGAGGAGGAGGAGGAGGAGGAGGAGGAGAGGAGGAGGATGAGGAGGATGAGGAGGAGGAGGAGAGAGGAGGAGGAGGAGGAGGAGGAGGAGGAGGAGGGAGGAGGAGAAGGAGGAGGAGGAGGGGGAAGAGAGAGAAGGAGGAGGAGGAGGAGAAGGAGAAGGAGAAGGAGAAGAAGCAGGGTGAAGAAGTAGGAGAAAAAGTAAGAGAAAAAGTTGGAGAAGTAGGAGGAGGAGGAGGAGGAGGAGGAGGAGGAGGGAGGATAAAAGAAGAAGAAGAAGAAGAAGAAGAAGAAGAAGAAGAAGAAGAAGCAAAAAAAGTAGGAGAAGGAGAAGGAGAAGAATTAGGAGAAGGAGAAGAAGGAGAAGGAAAAGGATAAGGAGGAGAAGGAGGAGGAGGAGTAGGAGGATGAGGAGGAGGGGGAGGAGGAGGAAGAGGAGAAGGAGGAGAATGAGAAGGATAAGGAAAAGGATTAAGAGAAGGAGAAGGAGAAGGAGAAGTAGAAGAAGAAGAAGAAGAAGAGAAGAAGGAGAAGAAGAAGTAGGAAAAGAAGAAGGAGAAGGAGAAGAAGTAGGAGAAGAAGTAGGAGAAGAAGGAGAAGAAGGAGGAGGAGAAGGAGAAAGAGGAGGAGGAGGAGGAGGAGGAGGAGTAGGAGGAGGAGGAGGAGGAGGAGGATGAAATAAGAAGAAGAAGAAGAAGAAGAAGAAGAAGAAGAAGAAAGAAGAAGAAGAAGAAGAATAAGAAGAAGAAGAAGAAGAAGAAGAAGGAGAAGGAGAAGAAGAAGGAGAAGAAGGAGGAGGAGAAGGAGAAGGAGAAGAGAGGAGAAGTAGAAGAAGCAAGAGAAGGAGAAGGAGAAGGGAAGTAGAGAAGGAGAAGAAGGGAGAAGGATGTGGATAACGAGAAGGAGGAAGAGGAGAAGGAAGAGGAAGAGGAGGAGGAGGAGGAGGGAGGAGGAGGAGAGGAGGAGGATGGAAAGAAGAAGAAGAAGAAGAAGAAGAAGAAGAAGAAGAAGAAGAAGAAGAAGAAGAAGAAGAAGAAGAAGAAGAAGAAGAAGAAGAAGAAGAAGAAAGAAGAAGAAGAAGAAGAGGAAGAAGAAGAAGGAGGAGGAGGAGGAGGAGGAGGAGGAGAATAAGAAGAAGAAGAAGAAGAATAAGCTAGAGAAGGATAATGAGAAGAGAAGAAACAAGAGAAGGAGAAGAAGGAGAAGAAGAAAGAGAAGGAGGAAGAGGAGGAGGAGGAGGAGGAGGAGGAGGAGGAGGAGGAGAAGGGAGGATGAGGATGAGGAGGAAGGAGGAGGAGGAGGAGGAGCAGGAGGAGGATTAGGAGCAGAGGAGAGGAAGAGGAGGAGGAGGAGGAGGAGGAGGAAGAGGAGGAGAAAGAGGAGGAGAAGGAGATGAAGGAGGAGAATGAGGAGAAGGAGGAGCAAGAGGAGCCAGGAGGAGTAGGAGGAGAAGAGAAGAAGGATAAGAAGAGGAAGGAAGAGGAGAAGAAGAAGAAAGAGAGGAGTAAGAGGAACAAGAGAAATAAGAGGAGGAGGAGGAGGAGGATGAGTAGGAAGAGGACAAGTAGCAGGCGGAGAGCAGGAGCAGGAGGAGGAGCAGGAGGAGGAGGAGTAGGTGAGGAGAAGATGAGGAGGAGAATGAGGAGGAGAAGTAGGAGGAGGATAAGTAGGAGGAGGAGAAAGAGGAGGAGAAGGAAGAGAAGAGGAGTAGTAGAGAAGGAGGAGTAGGAGGAGAAGGAGAAGCAAGAGGAGAAGGAGATGAAGAGAAGAAGAAGAAGAAGAAGAAGAAAGAAGAAGGAGGAGGAGGAGGAGGAGGAGGAGGAGGAGGAGGAGAAGAAGGAGAAGAAGAAGAAGAAGAAGTAGAGAAGAAGAAGTATGAGGAGGAAAAAGTAAGAGGAGAAGAAGTAAAGAGCTAAGAGGAGTAGGAATAGGAGTAGAAGGAGCAGGAGGAGGAGGAGGAAGAGGAGCAGGAGCAGGAGGAGTAGGAGGAGGAGCAGGAGTAGAGGAGGAGGAGGAGGAGGAGGATCACGAGGGATGGAGTAGGAGTAGGATTAGGAGGAGGAGGAGGAGATGAAAAGGAGGAATAGGAGGAGGAGAAGGAGGAGAAGCAGGAGGGGAAGCAGGAGGAGAAGGAGGAGAAGGAGCAAGAGGAGAAGGATAAGTGGGAAGAGAAGAGAAGTGGGAGGAGAAGGAGAAGAAGAAGAAGAAGAAGGAGAAGTAGAATAAGCAGAGGTAGAAGTAGAAGGAGAAGAGGATGAGGAGTAGGAGGAGGAGGAGTAGGAGGAGGATCAAAAGTAGGAGGAGGAGGAGGAGGAGAGGAGAAGGAGAGGAGGAGGAGGAGGAGGAGGAGGAGGAGGAGGAGAAGCAGGAGGAGGAGAAGTAGGAGGAGGAGGAGAAGGAGGAGGAGAAGGAAGAGAAGGAGGAGGAGTGAAGCAAGAGGAGGAGGAGAAGAAGAAGAAGAAGAAGAAGAAGAAGAAGAAGAAGAAGAATAAGAAGAAGAAGAAGAAGAAGAAGAAAGAAGAAGAAGAAGAAGGAGGAGGAGGAAGAGAGAGGAGAAGGAGGAGGAAGAGGAGGAGGAGGAGGAGGAGAGGAGAAGAAGAAGTAGGAGAAGAATAAGTATGAGGAGAAAAAGTAGGAGGAGAAGAAGCAAGAGCAAGAGGAGTAGGAACAAGAGCAGAAGGAGTAGGAGGAGGAAGAGGAAGAGGAGTAGGAGGAGGAGGAGTAGGAGAGGAAGCAGGAGTTGGAGGAGGAGGAGGAGAAGGAGGAGGAGGATCAGAGGAAGAGTAGGAAGTAGGAGTAGGAGAGAGGAGGAGGAGGATGAGAAGGAGGAGTAGGAGGAGGAGAAGGAGGAGAAAGAAGGAGGAGAAGTAAGAGAAGGAGACGTAGGAAGAGAAGGAGGAGAAGGAGTAGCAGGAGGAGAAGGATAAGTGGGAAGAGAAGGAAAAGTGGGAGGAGAAGGAGAAGAAGGAGAAGGAGAAGTAGAATAAGTAGAGGTAGAAGTAGAAGGAGGAGGAGGAGGAGGAGGAGGAGGAGGAGGATCAGGAGTAGGAGGAGGAGGAGGAGTAGGAGGAGGAGGAGTAAGAGTAAGAGTAGAAGGAGGAAGAGAGAGAGAGGAGGAGCAGGAGGAGAAGGAAGAGTAGGGAGGAGGAGGAGAAGCAGGAGGAGGAGAAGTAGGAGGAGAAGGAGAAGTAGGAGGAGAAGGAAGAGTAGGAAGAGGAAGGAGAAGCAAGAGGGAAGAAGAAGAAGAAGAAGAAGAAGAAGAAGAAGAAGAAGAAGAAGAAGAAGAAGAAGAAGAAGAGAAAAATAAGGAAGAAGAAGAAGGAATAAGGAGAAGGAGAAACAAAAAGTAGGAGTAGGAGGAGCAGGAGCAGGAGCAGGAGCATTAGGAAGAGAAGGAGGAGTAGGAGGAGGAGGAGGAAAAAGAGGAGGAGAAGTAAGAGGAGGAGATGGAGGAGGAAGAGAAATCAAGAGAAGGAGAAGCAAGAGAAGGAGAAGGAGAAGTAGTAAAAGGAGGAGAAGGAGGAGAAGGAGATGCAGAAGGAGAAGGAAGAAGAAGAAGAAGAAGAAGAAGAAGAAGAAGGAAGAAGAAGAAGAAGAAGAAGTATGAGGAGGAAGAGGAAGAGGAGGAGGATGTAGGAGGAGAAGAAGGAGAAGGTGAAGGTGATGCAAAAGGAGAAGAAGAAGAAGTAGGAGAAGGAGAAGGAGAAGAAGAAGAAGTAGGAGAAGGAGAAGAAGGAAAATAAAGAGGAGGAGAATAAATATGAGGAGAAGGAGAAGGAGAAAGGAAGAGGAGGAGGAGGAGGAGTGGAGAGGAGAAGGAGGAGGAGGAGGAGGAGGAGGAGTAGGAGGAGAAGGAGGAGGAGCAGGAGGAGTAAGAAGAGCAGGAGGAGTAGGAGGAGAGGGAGGAGGAAAAGGAGGAGAAGGAGGAGGAGAAGGAGGAGAAGGAGGAGCAAGAGGAGCAAGAGGAGAAGGAGGAGTAAGAGGAAAAGGAGAAGAAGAAGGAGGAGGAGAAGGAGGAGGATGAGAAATAGGAGAGGAGGAAGAAGGTAGGAGGAGGAGGAGGAGGAGGAGGAGGAGGAGTAGTAAGAGGAGTAGGAGGAGGAGGAGGAGGAGGAGGAGTAGGAGGTGGAGGAGGAGGAGTAGGAGGAGGAGGAGGAGGAGAAGGAGGAGGAGAAGTAGGAGGAGGAGAATAAAGAGGAGGAGAAGTAGGAGGAGGAGGAAGAGGAGAAGGAGGAGTAGGAGGAGGAGGATTAGGAGGAAAAAGGAGAACAAGGAGGAGAAGGAGAACAAGGAGAACAAGAAGAAGAAGAAGAATAAGGTGGAGGAGGAGGGGAGGAAGAGGAGGAGTAGTAGGAGGAGAAGTAAGAGAAGAAGAAGTAGGAGGAGAAGAAGCAGGAGGAGAAGAAGTAGGAGGAGGAAGAGAAGGAGGAGGAACAGGAGGAGTAGGAGGTGGAGTAGGAGGAGGAATAGGAAGAGGAATAGGAGGAGGAGGAGCAGGAGGAGGAGTAGGAGGAGGAGGAGAAGGAGGAGGAGGAGGAGGAGGAGGAGGAGGAGGAGGAGGTGGAGCAGGAGCAGGAGGAGGAGGTGGAGGTGGAGGAGGAGGAGGAGAAGGTGGAGTAGGAGGAGGAGAAGGAGGAGAAGTAGGAGGAGGAGAAGCAGGAGGAGGAGAAGTAGGAGAAGGAGAAGAAGGAGAAGGAAAAGCAGTAGGAGAAGGAGGAGGAGAAAGAGGAGCAGGAGGAGAAGGAGAAACAGGAGGAGAAGGAGAAGCAAGAGGAGAAGGAGAAGAAGGAGAGGAAGAAGAAGAAGGAGAAGCAAAAGAAGAAGTAGAAGGAGAAGCAGAAGTAGGAGCAGGAGGAGGAGGAGGAGGAGGAGTAGGAGGAGGAGAAGGAGGAGTAGGAAGAGGAGAAGCAAGAGGTGGGGAAGCAGGAGGAGGAGAAGTAGGAGAAGGAGAAGCAAGAGAAGGAGAAGGAGAAGGAGAAGAAGGATAAGGAGAAGCAGGAGGAGAAGGAGAAGTAGGAGAAGAAGAAGAAGAAGAAGAAGAAGAAGAAGAAGAAGAAAGAAGAAGAAGAAGAAGAAGAAAGAAGAAGAAGAAGAAGCAAAAGGAAAAGAAGGAGAAGGAAAAGAAGGAAAAGAAGGAGAAGGAGGATGAGGAGGAGGAGAATATAATAGAGTAACTAAGGGATCATAATATTCTTTATGGATAAGGATCTCCCACTGGATTATGTTATTTTAATAATTTAATTTCAATGTTTTGGTGAAACCTTGGAAAGAAAAAAAGAGACCTAAATATATGTCAAGAATAATGACGGGGGAAGATATGGGAGTAATTGAGTATGAGTTTGTCATAGATCACCTTTAATGCATGGAATTATTACCCAAATTTAAGGAGGATATTGCACATTTTTTATCCAATGAAGAATTTATGTAAGAGAATAATACATTATAGGAGAGTATATTAATGATCCAAGAATCTACCTTTACACTGATAAAAGGATAATTATACAAGAAATTAAGGGACAAGGTATTGTGTAGAGTTGAATTACCATATGAGTGATATTATATATTAAGGGAATCTTATGATGGAGTTGGATTAGGGCATAACTCTAGGAAAGCTAATTTAATAATATATTACTAAAAAGTTTGTGGTGGCCATCAATTTTTGAGGCACATCAGTACACAAGGATTTGTGACATATGCCAAAGTGTGGGAAAACTAAATACTAAAGATGATATGATTCTTTATCTAATTCTATCACTATCCTCATTTGATAAATATGTAATTTATTTTATTTGTCCTATCAAAGTTTTACAAGGAAGAGTAATGCCAAGTTCATTATTACTAGTACAAAATACCGGACTATATGGGTAGAAATTATGTCAAAACATATTGTACCATAAATATTGTTGCAAAATTTTTATATGAAAATATAATTACAAGGTTTGAAAATTCACTAATCATAAAAAATTGATCAAGGTAAGCATTTAAACACTTACAATTTGATCATGGTAATGACACGATTATGTAATTTCTTAAACAATTTTTGATCCAACATTACAAAATCTCTCATTTCCATCCTCAAGTAAATGACATTATTGAGGCATTAAATAAGATAATTGAGAATGTATTAACAAAAGTATTGAATATAGATATTGGATACTAGGGTACCAAAATACCAATAATATTGTGGGATTACCACACTAATTATAAATGATTGACTAAGTATCATCCTTTCCAATTAGTATATGGATTATAACTGGTAATGCCAATAGAGTATATATTTATGAGTTTTAAAATTATGGTAATATTAAAAATGAATGAAAAATATATTATTCAAGATAGA
>JARHVA010009602.1:245000-280000 GCA_037957365.1 Torreya grandis | reverse complement strand
TAGGGTGAAAATATTTATATTCTTTATTTTTATCTTATATAACCTCAACTAATGCCTCATCATCTTCTTCACATCCATTGTCTCCTTTAATGTAGAAAATTTTATTTTCAACACATTTATGTCATTTGATCTATTAACTATCACAACCAAAACATAACCCCTTGGCATGCTTCCTGAATTTTATTAGGGGTCAATTTTATAGGTTACAAAAATTATGTTGCTATGAAATTACATTCATGGTCATGAGTGAAATCCATTATTTTTACCTAATCATTTTCCTCTACATGGAATGTGAATGGTATGGATTCGAACCTCAAGTTGGATGTTATCCTTGATCCCCCTTCCCCCCCCCCAAAAAAAAAAAAAATAATATGCTAGTCATGTTGTTCCCATTAATGCCATTTATGTGTAATGATATTATTTTAACCTTTTAGGTTTTTAAAATGAAAAAGTTAAGGTACATTAAAGGCCTGATTTTGTTTCAAATATGGAATAAAATTGGAAATTATTGATTCAATGTAACTTTTCCAAAATATAAATTATAAGGAGAAAAGGAACTTAGTAGGAGATACACAAAGTTTTATGTGGATTAGGGTACTAGAAATGACTTATCTAAAATAAAAGAATTTTTCATATTTTGACTATTCATTGAGATCTAGCTCTAGATAGTATAACCCCTCTTAGAATAGTAGTGACATGTGGTGATAGTCTCTAATTATGGTTCTAATGTCCTTTGTATATATATTATATGTAACTTTTAGAGAAGTTGTGGGAGATTTTGGAGGTCCTATAGGTGATTTTGTGTCACTTAGGGGCTCATCTGTGTCATTTTTTTGGTTTAATATTATCCAAAACCTTAATAATTACCTACACATAAAATAATGCATGAATCAAATGTAAAAAGGAAAGTAAAAAATGGGTTTTGGGATGTTACAATTGCACATAATATAACCTCTATTATCTTGGATACTACCTACATTAACCTCAGTGCTATGGGTCTCATATTAGACGTAGTTCTCTCTTAGGGAATGTGCACCATCAAATTGTATGGTATGCTAGAATGAATTTTTCCTAGGTCCTTTGATCAAGCATGCAAATGTATAAATGTGAAAATTGAGTAGTATAAAGAGTATTTGAGTTGTACTATTTTTTGATTCTATGTAAATAAGTGCCAAAATAGTAAGTGCTAGGCGTAAAATTCCTTGTGAGGACATTTATATAGGAAGATATTTATTTTGAATATTATACCTTATTCACTATCGGACAAGTCGTTAAAAATATATAAAATATAAGAGAAGGCTCATAGAGGGGTTAAGACTCAAACACAGGTGAAAGGGCCCATTAGACACTAGATCTAAAAGTGGACACTAGTGCCATATGGTGATATTATCCTAAAGGAGGTGTTAGTTTCTTAAGGATCATAATAGAGAAAAAAATCAAGGATAAGATAGAGGCCCTTCAAAATGGGAAAAGGTGACTTGTACCTATTGCGAGTGTCAAAAATATGAAAAATAAGACATAATAAAGATTTAAAGACTCAAAATGATTATGTGAACAAGGAACATAACCATCACTAAGACCCTCATATGAAAAAGCCATAAAATACATATTCCTTATGGTTACTCAACCAAATTAGGGTGTTTATAATTACATTATGGAATTTTTAATATAATCATTAAAAATACCAAAAAATATCATTATCCCCAAAATCTCCCCTAAAAATATGAAGGGGGGTCCCAGAATTGAAGATTGTAGTACCCTTGTTGGGACCCCTACCCCTGATTTGAAGACTAAATTTCCTAATAAGGCCAATTATATACTTGATACCCCTAACTGAGAGATTGATAAGGCTATGGTGGTGTCTATTAAAAGGAAGTAGAATGTTACGGAGGATGAGGGCAGCGTGTAGTATAAGAAGCCTAAAACTAGGAAAGAGGAATTTAGTAGGGTTACAAAGTATGTGACAGGAATAGATTTGAGCTTTAAAACTAAACAAGTGGGGAATGATGAAGGTGGTATTATTGTAAATTATGGGGCTCAAGGAGTTCATAGGTCTAGTCATACTGTAAGAATCCCATCCACTAACCCCAAAGCATTGAATTTTTTGATGATTATGAGTTTGTTGAAGATACCATTGGGGAGGGAGAAGATGAAACACCCACTGAATCTATACATGATGATGGAGTGATCCACTTTTCCAAATTAGACATGCTTAACTCAGAGGAGATGGAGGAGATTGTCGAGGAATCCCATGGTTATAAGAAGGGAAGCTACTCATTATGTGTCAAGACTGCTAACAAGCTCATGGTGTTTGAAGCTAAGATTGACAAGATGTAGAAGAAATGGAAGGTTATGGTTAAATTTTCTACCAAGGATCTCCATCATGTATCTTTGGTGTTTGATTTTGTTAAATATTTCAATGACAAGGTCAAAGATGTGGGGGTGAATAGCCTCAGCGATTATAAGGATATAGTCAATTTTTTGGCCAAGGGATGGTTGATAGTCCTTAGTGGTTTTTGTGTTTGGATTTTTCTCATTTTTTATATGATATTTATGTGTTGTTAATGCACTATTTTTGGCACATTTGTGGCCTTTTATCCTGGAGGGCTACTTTGTATAGGGTTCAAAGCCCTTTCTTCCTACTAAACTAATAAAAAACAATACCTATTTTTTATATATTTTCTAACCAAATTAAGTTGTTTTCTAAGACATTGTAGAGATATTACATCTTTAGATCATTAGTAAACATCAATGAGGTAATAATATCGCCATTATATTTAATTTGAGCACATAACCACATATATCAAATTAAATTCTCAGATTCAAGATATAGAGATTTCATGATCACCATTTACACACATGCACTCTAATGTAGATCAAAATAATTTTCTATTATATTGATCAAAGTGAGTGGATCCTTACCATCAAACTTACTTCCACATTTGGAAGCATATGCTTCAAACTAGTAATAATTTTTTTATTATTTAGATTGGGAGAATTTGATCAAAACAGTGGATGATTAGTTTTTAGAACCTGAGTCATAATATTGGTTAGCTAAGCACTTAGAGTTGACAATTAATTATTCATATAATCATTTTCTCACTTAAATGAATTGATATCATCCTTCCTCACCATCATTTGTATATCTAACTAAATTTGTTAATATGCCTCAAAAACTAAAAAATATTATGTTTTGAACTCCATGTCATCCTTATGAGGAGTTTTTGGAGTGTCTTTACCTTTGATGCATCCACATATTTTAGGACTGACCATGCACAAACCCTACAGTAGAGGGTTTTCGTCCTGATAAAAGTGTACCAGTAAATTATAATATTGTGATAATATCACCAATACACATATAATGGATACTACTTTTCTAGAGGGTTATAAAATGAATTAAAGTCTTTAAAACAATGAAACATCAATCAATACTAAAGTGATGAAAAAAATATATTCTTCCTAGATCACAACTTATTTTTAAAATCCTTTGGCTCTCTTGATTTCCATATAATACTACATCTAAAAAATAATGTTGTAAAAACATTCATAAATAAATGTTTTCATACCAATTTTAATGAAATTACTTATATTTTTCACATTTATGAAATAATATATCACATAATTAAGAGCATAATAATGAGATGAATCATAATAATAATAGAAAAAAGAGTAGAATACTTCATAATTTAACTGAGATTCTTATAGGGGAAAACCTACATAATAATGAAATAACATCAAAATTCATAATATGGTGATAAAATACTAACAACTATCTACTATATATACTCTAATTATCCATGGTTATTTCATATTCCAACCATACTAAAAACATAGAGAAACACAATAACATAATATGAAAGGTATGTAACCCACTAGTCAACCACACATATCCATAGACACACTATAGGCTCAAGGCATAGTATTTAATTCTCGGATGCATATAATTTATGTGTAATTGACCATTATTCTTAGTTGTACTATTTTTAAGTATGTGTTGTGTAATATGAATTGTGCCTTTATTCCTTATATTTCTAATTTTTTAATTATAATCCTAAAAAATTATTAGTAGCATGCCCTATGATTTTATGAAAATGTTGTGTTTTACCTCTTGATTAGATAATTTGTTTGTGTGTGTGTGTGTGTGTGTGTGTGTGTGTGTCTATATATATATATATATATATATATATATATATATATATATATATATATATATATATATATATATATATATATATATATATATATATATATATATATATATATATATATATATATATATATATATATATATATATATATGCATTATTGCTGAAAAAATAATTAGTTAAATATCAAGTAACGTCTATAACATAACATGTGTTATATATTGGGCATTGTTTACTTATTTTATAATATCTAATTTTATATCAATGATCACGACATTATTTACTAAATCTACTAAAAGAAACATATTCATACATGTAATGCATTATTCTAAGTATTATTCCACTTTATCTTTAGTAATCCTAGATTTGACAAATATGTTATTCCATGATACGCTTGATAAAGTATCATTCTCTATAGTATCTATATTATAATAAGTTTTATTTACCTTTATTAATATATAAGATCACTATTTTTATTTTGTCTATGTTATTATGAATTATTTACATTGAATCATATCTATATTTACATCAGCCAAGTAATTTAAAACTCAAATCACATTAATAATAAACAATATTAATGATTATTACATTTTAATCATCATCAATATATTTAGTAGATATGAAATATGGATCTTCCAAATTTACTAATAAAGGTAGTGTATTTACTTCCTCTTCCAAATCTACCATTCTAGGTGATTTTTGATGTCTAAATAATTTATATACTACAACCTTTGACAATGTGTATTTTATTCACCAACCTCCCATATAAGAAGATTCTCTGTAGTTATAATCTATTATGGTGTAATTTTAGTAGATTAATATGATTCTAATTGTGACTTATTCTCAGTGTAATCACCTAAAAGTGGTAATTGGATGCTAAGATTGTCACTTGAGTTAACATATCCCTAGGCTAACCATAGACCTATTCTAGAAACTTAGACTTACATTTCTATTCATTCATCAGACCATAATCACCTAAAACTAGTCAAGACATGGTTCCAAAACAATTGTGCTTGAATCCAATACAAATTGCTTGACAATCTACCAAAAGGACATTAGCACCACATTTGGGAAACTAAATCTACATGGCATTAGTGTCTCCAAATAAGCACTACTATCCTTAGTCCTAGATCTTCCATACATATACTTTTTAAAACATGTGCCCCCCCTAAGGTTGGCCTAAGATCATTTTATTATCTACACAAGAAACAAAACTTTATAAATACAAATCTAATCCATCTTTATTCATTATAAGGAAAATAGATGCAAAATATATTCAAACCTAAGACAAAGTTATACAAAATTAAGGTATATTATATGTATTCTACCCTAGTTTTTTCATACTACCATCTACATCAGCCCTAAGGCTAGTTTTCAAGTATTTCAAATATTAACAACATTTAAAGAATCTAAGGCCACTCTCATTCTATCATTCACTCATACATACATAAAGTACTAGGTGGGAGAACTACATTAGACTTCATCCATCTTTAGAGTATTGGTATATAGGAAACCCTCTATGTAACAGGGTGCTGAGGATGTCCAATCCATACTACTAACACACTTAATCATTACTCATATCATACTTGTAAATAAAATTAGGGTTTTACACATCAAATAAAGATTTCTAGGTACAATACATAGATACAGGTTTTAATCACATAGGAATAAGACATACAAACACAAGCACAAGTGTTCCCTAAAAATAAGAATAGTCCTTCGAAGGAGACATTATCACCACATTTGGGACACTACACATAAATGATGTTATTATCCAAACTGGCATTATTGTCTAGTGAATAAATGAATATTTTAATCCTATTGATGACACAAACTACTACTCAGATCTTAAATTTTAGAACCTAAATCATCGAAGATGGTCTATTTTTAGTTAAGTCTCTATTTATTATTATTTATAGAGAATAAAACAAGGTCAAATATTTTAATAAATCATTATTTAATTATTGAAATTTATTTAACTAATTTATACATCTTATCCCTTTAACCAAACATAGGTAATTACACATTTAAAACCCTAAAAGGTTAAATCATTTGATGAACCCATCTTGCCTCAAACATTATTTTAAACCCTAGTTTGTATTCATCAAAAAAATTTAAAATAAATTTAGGGATCAATCCTTCTCATTTTTTGATTTTTTTAGATAGCCTAGCTAATTAAAATCAAATTTAATATTAGGATTTCAATTTATTTTACATATAATCTAAATTGGTAGAAAAAAATCTCCGTAGATTCCAAAAACCTTAACCCTAGACAATACAAAATAGGGTTACAAATCCCCACTTTTTTATAAATTATTATGCATAACCTATCCCATGTAATTATGATCATAATTAAAAAAGAAATAAATTACTTTTTGTTTCAAAGTTTCATACTATAATTTTCATTCGTATTTCATTTAATTCAAAATGAACTAAGAAAAGACATCAATACATGTATAGATGATGCTTATTATCAAATTTAATATCTTGCATATTTCATAGCATGTTATCTTTATCATATGTGTAATTCCATTAATAATAAAACTGATGAACATGTAGATGATTTAGTACATACGCTAACAATTATGTTTCAAGTTTTAGTGTCATATCTTATACACAGGAAAGAATCTCCTTCTCCTCATATCCATGAGGGTGATAATTAATTTCCCTCTAACCAGGTCTATGTTATCATTCCTCCATGACATGAAGAAACCTATACCAATGTCCATATTTCCCATACTCAGTGTATTCACACCTCTTCCCTACAAGGTGTGTGCCTACATGTTCAAATAGAAACAACTAGAATTTTCACTTTTGAGACTCTATATTATCAAATTATCAGCATGAACACGATAATTATAGGTTTAAAAAATCAAAATCAACTACTCCATGAAAATATATAAACATTGGAAAATTTATTTTTAGCATAAAAGCCTCTGAGGCGTAATAGTGTAAATAATGTTTATACATCTTCAACTAATCAATTTGTGGCAAACAATGTTACATATCAGAACATGAAATCAAAACAATGTACATCTACAATTAGTGATTAAAAAGGAATTCAAAGCTAAAATAAGAGTTTGAGTGAGACACTAATGGAATGATTAGGGTTAAGTTGATCAACTTATCTCCTCTACACCTAATGAGGAGATACATATATTTTTTTGCATATCATAAAATGCATGGGCACCACAACAATTCATGTTTAGAATTGAAAAGTAAAATATAATAGATAATGGATGTAGATGAATCACACAATGAGACATCATCTAAATAACATAAAATGGCACATCTACAAATTCAAAAAGGGTCATATTCAAATATAGTACAAAAATGGTTACCAAAGTAGAACTTAAAACAACATAAGGTTCAAAAATTAAAATCATAGTAAGACATAGTACAATAATCATAAATAAATCAAGAAAATATACCTCTCCAAAAGGAGGCTCAACATTAAATATGGTATGGGTTTGGTCAAAATTACCTACAATAGTATGATTATCATGGTCAAGGTTTGGGAAAACAGGACCAAGGCATCACTTCTCTTATTCCAAGAAGTTGATAATATTGGTCAACAATGTTTGGTGTTTATTGAACATCCCAAGGCACATCAGTCATAGATTCATTTTATAAATGCAAAAAATCTAGATATAAAGGAAATTTTACAAAAAGGGAAAGATATTAAGTTACAAATTCAAAATCATGCTCAACCAATTAGCATTTTCAAATAAGGATTTATAGTAAAAGAGCCTCCACAACACCATGTTTCTAAAATAAGCTTATTTTTGAAGGGAAAAATCACAATCAATCTTCCAAAGTATAATTCATAAAGGTCAAATCCACATTATGATTCAATTTATTATAGCACACCAAGTTATTATGATTATGATGTGGAATAATATTATGATTCTAATGAGAAACAATACACATATTTCTACTACAAAAACATTCAACTACATCATAACAATCACACATCACAAGAGATTATCATTCTTATTTCCAACACAGGTCATAGTGATAGTGAGTATCCCATGAAACTCATTAGTTAGTATGATTTTTTCCCTTATACATACTTCCTTCTATCCCCCTTGATATTTGTACATAGTTTATTTTATTTGCTTGTACATAAAATATACTCATAAAATAAAAAAATAATATAACATGTCAAAATATAAATATTTTAAATATTTTAAAAACACAAAATTTATATAGATTGTATGCATTGCTATGTTTACATTTCTATTACTTGATAGATATTGCATATTGATAGATACCCTAGTATAGTTAGTTTTATAATACACATATGCTTCACTTGTTCCTATTAAGTGCTTGTATATTCCATATAAGACTTTGGTACACTACACTAATCTAGACCATATATCATCTATCCATTGGGGGGACTTTACATTGTCCTACATTTATACATTTGATACATCAACCCATTTGGGGGCATCTCTTACCTAGTTGCTATAATCAGGTTTTATATTTACATACTATATATTCCAAATTCCCCATTGATGTATCTTAATATTTATCATTTCTCTTAATTTCTCACATTTTTTTCCATTTACCACTGGTTATTCTTAGTATGCATGTATTATAGCATCTACATATATTTTTATTAAATAGTTATACATGCTTTCATTTCTAGTTATTAGACTAGACTTGATAGTGTTTCTTATGCTTCTTCCATCTTCAAGGGAATTTGAATATTCCATTGTTCTTTGGCTTATACACCACTTCTCTATTTATATGCCCTGGTCATGTGCCCATGTCCTTTATGTGTGCTCTTTCATGATGTTATATGCAGAGATTTGAACATGTCCTTCTATGTAGATCTATGATAAATTATTTTTTATTTCCATATGTGGAAATTTTAACATGTCATTATATGTCTTCATTCTCATATTTAGTGACATGTGCACATGTCCCTTGTATTGTATCCTCTTGGCCTACCTTTTGCATGAAACATATGCTCGTATGTCTGCTTCTTTGTATACTTCTACACCATGACATTTGTATTTTTTTTACACATACACCATTTTTCTATGCCATGAAGAACCTCATGTATCTACCTATTCTACTTATGAACCTTGATGGAAATCATACCCCATTCCCCTAGGTAGGTACTCAAATTTCACTATTCTTATGAATTGCTTACATCTATGTTGATACCCTTGTATAATTATAGATTAAAACATACATCTTAGATTTCCTAATATTTCTCAGATACATTTACATTCTAATGTTATGTTTTCATATTATATTGGAATATCATGCTCTCGCTAACACATTTTGTAGAGATACTTATTTAGAGGGTAGTCCTTCCATATATTTCACAAGTACCATCAAAAGAGAGGAAATTTATAGGGGTTGTCATAGATATTAGGATCCTATTTTTATTTTCACATATATATTTCATCATATAGGTTCATTTTTAGATATCAAACTTAGGGAAAACATAGAACAAGAGATAAACTCAACAATCAATTTAGACCACACAGAGATCAGACCAAAAAATCATTAATACCCAATTGGGACTCTATCACCATAGGGTGATACTATCCACTATAGGGAACTTCTATCTAGGATCCTTTGCTTTAAGATAATCTAGATCATTCAAAATGGTACACCAAGTATAATATAGATTTATACAAATATAGTCACAAGTTTGGCATTTATGTATAGATTTAGTTTAGATTCAATCATTTCAATTAAGATTCATACCATTTACTCATATTTATGGGCATAGTACATGACATGATCACTCATACATTCAAATAATTTAGATAGGTTCAACTATTACATACTTGATTTAGATTTAGTATACTTATATAACAGATTGGGGACATGTTTACAACACATAGTTTCCATAGACTCAATTTTAGATAGGTTGATTAGATGAAATGGAAAACTCCATATCATTCTCTATGTTGTATAAACTTGATATCACATTCTGGGTTGTCATCATATTCATGAATTACTCTATATATAGAGGTTGTCATTCCTAAGTAGATTACATCTACCTAATATACCCAAGTGGTCATGGAGATGAATACATAGTTAGATACTTTTAGAACTTTGTGTAGTATAGTTATAAATACATATACTTAACATAAGCGTAAATTATGGATTCATTAGATAATTGAGTTATTTATCCACCTACATGAGAGGGTTAGACATAATTATATTCTTATCCAAGTTATTCATAGAGATTAGGATCCACTAATAAAGGGTGGGCAACGATGGATTCAAAACTAGATTGAGTTATTGAGCCACCCATATGAGGATTAACCAAGCCATCAACTCGGTTCAAGCTATTCAATGATATGATCACTATGCACATTCACACATATATTTTCATTAGGTTCATGTATTAGTTTATATACCCAAAAAGGTGTATTCATTATTTTCCTCTCTCTTTACTGAGTTGTTTCATTTCAATAATGTCTTCTTATTTTGATTGTCTCTTAAATAATGAATATTTTTTTCATGTTTTATTATAGGACATTGCTCTGTATCATGTTTCACAAATGTATACCTAGATTCACATATTTAAACTTAACTACATAGGCTTCACTTCTAAGGTAAGTCTAGGTATTCTTCCTTTTCATTTATACTAGTCATTTCACTATGTTACATTACTAGCATAAATGAGGGCTAAATGTAATCAACTAAAAGTGGTAATTAGATTCTAAGAGTCTTTCTTGAGTTAACTTATCCCTAGGCTATCCATAGACTAATTATAGATCCTTAGAATTACATTTATATCCATTCATAAAACCAAAATCAACTACAACTAGTCAATACATATTCCCAAAATTGTCATCCTTGACTCCAATCCAAATTTCTTACCATTGTGCTAAAATGACATTTGCACCATATTTGGAACATTACATCCACATGGTGCTAGTATCACCAAATGGGTGATACTATCCTTAGTTGTATCTCTTCCCAATGTATACTTTCTCAAATCTCTACCCCTCTTAAGGTCAGACTAAGCTCATTTTCTTATCCACACAAGAAATATAACCCTATAAACACAAGTCTAATCCAAATCTATTCACTAGATGGAAAATAGATACAAAATCAATTCAAACCTAAGACAAAGTTGTGTAAAATCAAGGTATATTATCCCTATTCTACCCTAATTTATGCATACTAAAATTTATTTTATCCCTAAGTCCACTTTTCAAGTATTTTAAATCTCAATCACATTCAATGCATCTAAGGGGACTCTCATTCTAGCATTCACTTTCACATACATCAAGCACTAGGTGGGAAAACTACATTGGACTTGATCCCTTTTTAGATTATTTATATGTAAGAAAATCTCTATATAATGAGGTGTTGTGGATGTCCATTCCATCCTAATAACACACTTAATTATTACTCATATCATACTTTCAAAGAAAACTAGGTCTTTACGCATCAAATTAAGATTTATAGGTACAATACACATGTACAAGTTTTAGTCACATAGGAACATAACATATAAACATAGGCATAGGTGCTCCCTAAAAATAGGAAAAATATTTCAAATGGGACATTAATGCCAAGTTTAGGAGACTAAACATAGATGGCACTAATTTTTAAACTAAGCAATATTGTCTAGTGAATAGACAAATACTGGAATCCTATTGATGACATAGACTACTGCTCAGATCTAAAATTTTAGAAACCAAATCATCTGTGACATCCTATTTTTAGCTAAGTCTCTATTTAAACATATTTATTGTTATTTATATAAAATTAAATAAGTTAAAACATTATAAAAAATTAGTAGTTAATGATTGAAATTTATTTAATTAATTTAGACATTTCAGCCCTTTAACCAAATATAGGTAATTACACATGTAAAACCCTAAAAGGATAAATCAATCAGTATTAAATTATACCATCTTACAATATCTGAATGGTTTAATATCATCAAGGAATGTAAATAAATATCCATCATAAAAAAACTATACACACTGAGGTAAATTAGAAGATAAGGATTATATTGCATGTATCCATGGCCTACAGATGGTTAAGTATAGTGCAAATTATTAGGTATTACTTGAAACTAAATAGAAAATATTTTTGGCCCTACCTTGATATCCAAAATTATATAACCTAAATCTTGGTATGGGGACATCATCAAATGCTTTTTTATAGTTTTACAGATATTTATAACACAATCCATATTTATACCCATTATCTATAAATATGTAAGATTGTATATATTCAATCATGGACAATTTTCAAACAAAACCCTTTTTACTATTTTTAATTGTATTTTATATAAATAAAACAATATTATGATCAATAGTAGATAAAATATTTAAATCATCATTACCAAAATATATAATATTTTTGATATATTTAAAAGTATTTAAAATATATGCAAAATAATAAGGCTTAATGTCATGTGGCATAGATGTACGATTTAATCCTAGGTATAAAATATCCCATAAAATTTTAGCCTTCTAAAGTAATTATAACATGTAAATATTATGTGTTTTATTCTTTAATTGATCAACATCATAATACCCTTTAAATTTATTAGCAAGTCATATTATATTTTATTTATGATGGTAATGGATTGTTTGAATTTGTTCCTCTTATTTTACTTAATGGGGCACCTAGCCTCATACAGTAATAATACCTTAGACCAAAATAAATATAATAATCCTAGGTTAAATAGTAGAAGTGAGATATGGTCTAAGATACTTGGGAGGTATATGGGTAGGAGGAACAAAAGGAACCATATGAGCCCTATAATTTCTAGTAGTAACTGGTGGAAGTTAAAATGGATCCATTCAACACTAAGCATCATGGAATTGGTCATTATTAAGCTCTTGGGTTATATTAAATTTTTTGTGTCATTAAATTATGAATTTATTGACTTAAATGTAATTGAAATACTTTTCATATCATAGGAAAACAACATTTAAATAACACCAATATACTCTGAACCATGAAATAGTAGATAGATTCAATCATTATAATAATTATTTCATTTATTTAAAAAATTAAATTAAAATTTGAATCTAAAACCCTAGAAAAATAGCTATCAAAGTGTGATTTTGAAGGCATAGTTGAGGATGAGGAGGAGAGATGGGTATCCCTTATGAGGGGAGCACTCCATGTTGTCCTAGATTAGACTCTATAGCTGTATAAACCTATTACATTATAGGACCCTAATATACCATCTACCACATCTTAGGAGAGTTAGATCAGATTAGCTAGAAGTGTAGTGAGATAGATACGATCATAGAGAGAGAGGTGCAACTACTAGTAAATATGGGTGTAGGAGATATACATGCATGATAATCCCTAAAAGAGGAGATAACTATGCATTTGGCTATAGTGACATAGATTAAATAGGCACATATAGTAACCTTGACCTAGTTGGGGTAGGCACAAGCACAGGTAGTGTACCTACATGGATATGTAGAGGGACTAAGATCTCAAATGGACTATTTATAGCATATTATTTGGAGGAGTCAGACTAAGGCTTTGGTAGGCAATGTGTCGAGGCCATGAGATAAATAGGATGGGGCCTACCCATAGAGCTATATCATTGCATATGGTTGTACTTATTGTATAAAAAACACATCACACACACACACACACACACACACACACACACACACACACACACACACACACACACACACACATGATGTATCATTTTAGTATATTGGATATTTATTATTTATGTTTTTGTTATTATGGTTTTGGTTTTGGATATATTTCTTTTGATCATATGTATTTAGCTATTATTGTATACTCTATAGGAAATATATGAGATATTGTTTCTTTTCTAGCATTATGTAGAACAGATGCATGGGTAAAAATAAATAAGTAACCAAAATAAAATGACTAAGTATAAATAACCAAGGGATGGTAAAAAGAAGAATTTATTTTTAAACCAAAGTGAAAGATTTTTTCACCAAATTAAAACAAGTAAAATCATACTAAATCACATTGGGAAGTATGATAACAATGTAATAAAATGGAAGGTATGTAAAAGGGAAAAAATGGTATAAAAACATATTTAATTAAGTCAATAAATTATACTAAATCATGTTGGGAAGTACAAGATAAAAACAAAATTGATAAAATATTGGTTCTAAATTTATCACACTAATTCAAGATGGTAAGTATGAAAAATTTAGGAAATGGTCGTATTCTTATATGCACTAAAAAAAGACAAATATAAAAACAAAAGAGAAATGAAGTAAGCATAAAACACAGTAAATCAATATGGGAAGCATGTTAATGACATGGAACATCATAATCAATCAAATATTATCTCATATTTGACACATGTAATTTTGCTTGTGACTTGTATTATTGTAAACTTTTGTGAGGAATGTCGAGTCTTATCCATGGTCTTACTAAGGAAACCAAAAAGAGAACACCACTGGGTGGAATAAATAGGAAAATTTAGGTAATAAATTATGTGGGTAATAATAAGTAAAAATATGGTAATTTATGAGTAATGTCGGGTCCTATCCATGATCTTACAAAGCAACTCACAAATGAAATCCCAAGGGGAGTGATTAGTAAACAAAACAATATTTATCAAGAGGAAATATGATGGATATATGGAATGAAAAATGGAGTGTAAAAATGATAATTTATGCATCTTATGAGAGTAATTTAGGAGAAAAGAGGCATACTAAGGACATGAGAAGACACTAGGTGACTAGTGACCATTAATGTGCAAAAGAAACATGTTCTCTATAGACACAAATATTTGTAGGCATATAAACATGCTACTAAGATAAACTCATGAAGATATATTGGTATAATAAAAGGTAAAATTTACCTAGCTTCCCATAACATGTTCCTCATTCCTCAGGACCCCTTATAAAGCCATCAGTCTACTACAAATATTGGGTACTTATGTGAGAAGATAGGTATCACTAAAAGATTTATTTTTATTCTCTTTTTCTAATCTACTAGATTACCACACCCCAAAGGAACTTAGCTCTATCTTGAGGCTAAATGTGGAGTTTGATATTTGACTATAAAAAGGATATGTGCTTTGAATCACACATTTTAGGGTGATTTGAATTTTAAGAATATTTTTGCCTTTTATATCATTAACTTTTGTAAAATGATTTAGATTTTAAATATTTAAGATTCATCCTCCATATGGATTTGAAATTACCAATCATGATAGATATATTGATACACATGAATTATAGTTAGGCTAAGGCTAAAGGAATCTAAGTAACTAAAGACAAAGATTGACTAGGATACTTAGGCTTAATAATGAACTAACATGTGATCTCATGTCTGAACCATGTATATGATTAGATTGAAAAAAAAAGATGGAAAAAATATATCCAAAGGTGGATTGGTGAAAGGATATTATAATGAGATGGATTTTTGGATAACTAATCACATGGTAAAAGGAGATAAGCACCAAATAGAATAGGGTTTGTATAACCGAATTACAATGACAATTAACTATGAAAAATAGAGATAAGAAAGAAAATAATCATAAAGACACAAAAAGAGTGTTTTGAGAAAAACTCAAGAAATAAAGAGAAAATAATGATAAATAAATATGATCATATGCAAATATAAATCATAATATAGGAAAGATGTAGTATAAAAGATAAAATCAATATATAAGAAATGAATTTGACACAACGTCAAATGACATAACAAATAGATAAAACATAAAATTGAAGGACACATCCAATCAAAATATAAATGTAAAATAACCATAAATATGCTCATAAATACTTATAAATTTACCCACACACATTATCTAAGGCATTATATAAATCTCTATAAAGCTGGATATGAACTACAACTAATGTCTCATCAATCTTCAATGAAAATTGGGAAAATACTTCTCTTCTAATATCCTCAACTAAAAAATTAGGAATACATGATGGATCATACTAAGGAGGGAAATTGTGCAAGGGATGTTTTGGAGAATAAATGGGAGTGGGATCTATGAGAGATGCATGAATCACTAATGGAGAAGAATCCATAAGTCAGGAAAGGTCCATAAGTGAAGGAATCATAGGTGGAGGCATAGAAGGTGATGAAGGGACCACAGGAGGGGATGAGACCACTAGAGGTGGATCCAAGTGAGAATATGGAGAATCCTTCTTATGGGGAATATGTATTGGAGTAATGGAATAAGGTATTGGAATAGTTATAATTTAATCCTTAAGGTTTTATTGAAGGATGCAATAATGATCAGTGTGATGGGTATTACATTGGTGCCACAGATAATAAACCTCACCATACGTAGACATATATTCAATTAGAACATTTTGGGAAGGCATGGATTTGTCTAAAGAGAAGAAATATTTAAAGTATAAATATACTATCATAACTTGTGATAATGGGTATAATAATGATTATTAATCCCATGAAATAAACATATATGCTTATGAGTGGTCCTAGGAGAAGCACTCATAGAAGGAGGTGTAATAGGAGTGGAATTATAGAAGAATCATTACCATATTTTATGGGAAATAGAGCCATCTAAAGCAAGGGAAGTAAACCATCACCAAGGTAAGGTGGTAGTGGAGAGTGAATGAAGCTAGGCTCAATAGAAGGACCAATGTAATGAGAAGTAGGGGTAAGCTCATCAAGAGCAGGAGTGGGAACAGGCTCAAATATATTAAGAGTGAGAAAAGGCTAAACTATAGTGGGAGTGGGAATTTTATTTGATAAGGGATATATTAATGGAGGAGAAAGATGTATAGATAGTCTAAGAAGGGTCTTACTAATTCCAATATTAAACCAACTACGATGATCAGGGAACCTAAAAAAGTACTAAGGACTGGTCATAACATTATCCATGTGCATACTCCAATGACAATCCTTGGAAAATGGAGGTTTTTATGCCATCTATACCCTATGATAAAGAGGAAAAATACTAAAATTAGGAACTATAAATAAAGGACTCAAGTAAAGAATAATGATAAAGGACAATAGTGACATCATAGGCCTATATAAGAATTCCTAATAATAGATAATCTAGGGAATAACCATCATCATAATCCAGGGTATGAAGATCAATGACACAATTATGGATGACCTTATCATCTAAGGAATTTTGGTCAATATAATGTCAAGTCTTGGTTAATATTATATGAATATCATCATAAGGAGTCTTGAGAGAACAAGGCTATAAGGAAGTAGGAATCTATGAGATGAGGTGAGGTGAGAAATCAAAAGTTTTAATCTTTATATTAGTCTCATCAGGCTCACCACCATCATAATATAAGAGGTTAGGAGTAATTTTCCCAATGAGTTTAGGATATCCATTTTAACCTCAAGCTATATTAATGGAAAATTTGAAATGCTAAGACTCACACAATGGAATGATAGTTAAAGGTTTAATAGTAGGAATATTGAAGACACTATAGTCTTAGAATCATTCAAAATTGCAAGGGTTAGTTTTACCCTAAATCCTATAAATGGATCCATTATGAGGGTACTTAACACATTGGTAGGAAGAAGAAGTAATGACTCTCATACATTGAGTCCATAGCCTACCAAGTAAGATGTCATAAGAAAGGGGAAAGTTAAATATCATCACCTTAACATAGATGATAATAGGTGGGATAGTAATGGGAAGGTACACACAACCTACAGGCATTTACCTTCTATCATATCCTTGGTAGGTGCTATGTGTAGACTTGATATTGCATTCTAAATACCTAAAGATATTAGTGAAATTGAGAGAGACAATGAAGGTGCTGAAACCCTCATTAATCAATGCATGCTTAACTTGGATATCACCTATTTGGACACTAATAAATAGGGATCATACACATGAAGCATAATTTCATTGAGAATCGTAGAAGCTATAGGAAATTTTAAGGAAAGATAAATTTGAGTATCATTAGTGTTAGAAGATGTTAGAACAGTGGTATATGTAGAATAGGAAGTGTTATCCTAGGGAGAATCAGAAATTGGATCATCAAAAGTAACAAGGTCATCTTGCCCCAACTAATTTAAATGATTTGGGGAAGAACCTTCAATAACATGATATGTTTGAGATGAAGGAGGAGTGTATATAGGTTGGGAATCACTAAAATAAACTACCCTTCACATATTAGTCATGTTAACCACATTCAATTTGAAATTGGTTTCAATAAGACTTTCTACATTATTAGTGGAAGCAGTGGATTTTTCTTGATTTTCTTGGATAGGATGATGATTAGGAAGAGGGTATATTCAGATAGCTAAATAAGTATTGGCTTGGTTCAAGTCTTGAGTTTTATCATGTGATTTATAATCCTCAAAATTAATTTCATAAGCTTGTTAATGATTGTTAATGATAGAATCATGATCAAAATTAGGACCAAGAAGAAAGTCCATATCTAAATTACAAAGTTGTATACAAGTCTCATGAGAATGACCCCAAATATAATAAAAACAAAAAAACTTGTTAAGATCATACCAAGATTTCATAGGAGGGTAGGGTCAATTTCTCATAGAAGAGGCCTAGATAGACACTTAAGAAATTGAGTTGAAGATAGAGGTTTATGAACATTAATGTTGTTTGGTGAAGATAAGGGAGGATTGGTATATTATTGGGAAGGGTGACTTGGTTCCAACAAAAGGGTAGGAAGGAGAGATTGAACATTGTGATTGGTCTCATAATATTTTGCAACACCATCATTGGTAACATTATGATTTTTATGCTTAAGAAGGAGACGAGCACCTAGAAAAGGTTAGGATGGCTTCAATTGATGCATAATAAAATCTTGTTATTTAGATTAGTCAATATCCTCCTCTAATGTACATGAAGTGAGAGTGTGGAACCGATATTGAATTTTAGGAAAAAGCTCATTTGTAAAGAGATGGAAAAGATTATCATCATCCATGTTATGTTCACATTTGTTTGACAAAGTTTTCCACCTTTTAACAAAGGCTTGAGAAGTTTCATTTTCAAATTGTTTGTGATTTATGAAGTGGACCAAAGTGTTTTTGGGAAGATATCTATTTTGGAATTATTAAACTAAAGAATTCACTAAATCCTCCAAAAATAGTAACAGAATGAGTTATAAGTTGGTTGTACCAATCCAACATATCACCTATGAGAGTTTTGGATAAGAGTTTGGTAGCAAAAAAGGTGTTTAATTTGACTCAATCCTTATAAATATTTCCAAATGTTTTAAGATGAAGGGTGGGATTGGTTAATCCATTATATGAAATTGTAGGTGTGATACCTTATATATCAATGTTAGCAATTTGAGTAGTGAAGGGTTCATTTTAGAGATTCTTAATGGTTTTGTTGACCAAAAGAGGTTGAGGAATGAGATTGCCTTGAGAATATGAAAGATGATGGGGAAAATTTTGGTTATGTGTACCCAAAAGCATTGGTTGAGGATGAGTTTGAAGATGAAGAAGGTGGTTTTTCATTCTCATCATCTGATTTGTGTTATGATCTTGAAAGGTATTAATTTTATTGAGTGTTTGTAATAATAATTGATGTGTTTGATTATAATTATTATAAACATTAGAGGTGGTATTAGTGTCTTGGATGTCACTATTGGTGTTGATAAGAGATTTATAGGAATTATGAGAATGTCATGCTCTAGGAGAAACCTTTGATTGTGTAGCAAAATTTGGACTAGTGAATGGCTGAGAAGAAGAAGCACTAGTAGCATGATTACCTTGGGTAGCAAATGATGCACTAGCAGAAGGATCAAGGATAGTGGATCTTATTAGAGGCCAATTAGATGTAGAACCTACCATGTTAGTGTCTATACTAGGCATGGAGGTGGAATACGTTAGACAACAAGAGGTCATAGTACTAGAAGGGGTCATAATCGAAGGAAGAGGTTGAGAATCAAATAAAGTAGTACCCACAAATCTAGTTAAGAATGTAGGAGTAGGTGAATGAGAATATTCAAATTTACCACTAATCATAATATTATAAATAGTATAAGGATATTTTCCTTTATGTTGGAAAAATTTAGAGATAAGTAAGATCATTTTAAGGGTATACTCTAATTAGGGTTGGTGTTCTAATGAGAATAAATATTTATGTTGCAAAGAGATATTAGGAGGGGTCCCATAATTCATTATGAGAGTGGAAATATAAACATTACTAGCATCCAAGAGATGAACCCTAATCTTTCTATGGGATGCCCTATGAGTTTTTGTAAAATTCATCATGTCTATTAACTGAAACTCATTATTATCATAGAGCAAAAATTCCATGATGAAGGGAAATAAAAATAGATGAGAAAGCAAGGAAACATGAAATGAGGGAAATAGTTAGGGTCAATTGGGTCAACCTAGCATAGAAATAGGATATATAAATAGTACATGGTTAATTGGGTTGATCTAGCATATTAAATAAAGGTTATAAAAAGAGTAAATAGGGTCTATAAATAGTAGAGGGTCAAGTAGATTGATCCATTATAGTGAACAGAGGTTAGAAAAAGGTATAGGGTCAAATCTGTTGACTTAGTATAGCAAATAGGCAAATAAAGAAACCTATAATATATTATGAATTAAAAAAGATAATTTTTTAAATTAATTTTAAAATTAAGAAATAAATAGAAATAAATAATAAATTAGATTAACACTGGCCAATCCAATTGAAGCACATTACACAAAACCTTGCACCAACACTAGCTAATGCAAGCTTTTACAATATAAAATATAATTGATAAAAGAGAAAGCAATCAACTTGGAAAGTAAATAGCTAAATAATTGGTCAACCTAAATGTTTATTATATTATTATAATATGATTTTAAATTTGATGGGAATTTAGCTATAAGCAAGGAACTAGAAGGCAATCTAAGGATGGTTTCAGGTAGTTTAGGTTGAAAGGGATATGTAGTGGTAATGATACATGCTTGGTATTGGGGCCTACCCCTCACTTCACACCACATAGATAAGGGTGTTTGGTTCTTAACCAGTATACCATTAAGCACACTTTATAATTAACTATAACATCAAGTCAACTTCCACCTTGGTGATGAAATCCAAGTAGGTTAGCCTTGGGTAGTTAAATGTTAAAATTCTTCAGTAGATTTTGTGATTTGGTCATGTGTGCATAAAATAGAAAATAGTGAAAATAAAAAGTTAATTGAAAAACACCTAATTAAGATATGTGATCTAATCTAAGCATGCAAGAAATAAGAAAAGAAAGTGTGACCTAATTGCTAGCATATAAGGTTAATTTTAATTTTGAAATAAGGTATAATTTTGATATAGTCAATAATGTATACATAGAATATAGAACAAGGTCAATAGGTTAAATATTGTATTATAAAATCAAGGTATAAAAATTAATAGCATTGGTATAGTTGACGTAGTTAACCAAATAACACATATGATATAAAACTAGGTTGATAGGGTCAATCTAGTTGACTGTACAAGGGTAGTTTTGAAGACTATAAACTATGAAAGAAAAAGCTATAAAGAAAGAAAGAAAAGGTAGAAAGAAACCTTGGTGATTCTAAAGATGTATAGAATTTAAATTACTATTCAATAACCTTGACATATGCTTGCAAATTCTACTAACTAGGTTGACTAGGCTGATCAAGACTTGTAGAAACCTATTTCTAAGTGCCTAGAATGTATAGGGTTGATTGGGTCAATCTAGGATGCTAAACAAGATGCTTAAAATGTGTACGGTCAATTGTATCAACCTAGTAGTCTAGATTGGATGTCTAAAAAGCTAAAAACCTGTAGTGGGTTGATAAAATTGATCTAGTATCTTATACTTGAAAACATGTGCATAAAAATTAGAGTTGGGTTGACATAGATGACCTAGTATGGAAAATATATGATAAAAATAATGATGAAAAAGAATGAAATAAAGTGAACAAATATTATAAGGATTGTTTCATGTTAGGTTCAATAAAATGTATGAAATCATAAATGCATCATGTCTATGAATCAATCATGGCTTGGATAAGATAGAGCATTCCTATACTTCTAATTGGGAATATATTTGTTAAGCGAGAACATGACTAATATGGGGATCTGCTAGACCTAATTAAGGGATAAATTTTTTCAATACACCATGATAGTAAGGGTTTCAAAGACTATAGTCTAACAAAATCATGAAACAACCCTAAAAGAGTCCTAGGTTTTGATATTCACTTTATTCTAATAAATAATGAAGTGAATTTAATCTATTGTACACCAAAGCTTTTGGCACAAATTGGGGGTTAGAAAATAAATAAAATAAAATAAACATGCATATAATACATATAACTAGATCAATGTATATTAAATCCTAATGCATGGGAGAGAAGCACAACTGCATTATCTATCTACTCTTACAAAAGAGAAATAGCAGTAAGAGTACATACCTTTGAAGACAAACCCGTTGAGCCTTATTCTCTCCCTTGGCCAAGGTGATTTACATTAGATTGTTTTGTTATGTAAAGATAACAAAGATAAATCAGTTCTAGGATACACAACCTATCTATTTAGCTAAAAGACTTCTCCATAATACCAGATCCATATCTCCAAATAAAGTATAGAACCCTAATCTTTATTCTTAAAGTAGAATGGTTAATAAGAAGATGTTCATTTACACTTATTCTTCTTTGCTTCGCTATTCTCAAATGGCTAGAAACAAACTTGTATAAATTATATATCTTTCCCTAAATCCTTCTGAATATGTTAGCTATATGGGGTTGACCTATTTGACCCTATAAGTTTTTGAGATATAAATAACTAGGTCCTGAGCTAGCTCGGTGCAAGGGATAACAAAAATCTCAATTGAGAATACCCAAAAATAGTAAAGGGTTAACCCAGTCAACATTGTATAGTAATTAGAGGTTTAAAAGTATACAAGGTCAACCCAGTCAACATAGTATAGTCAACTTGTAAAAGGGGGTCAAGGCAATAAAAAGGAGGATAATGATATGAAAAATGTTTGGAATGGGTAAGACTGAGAAGAATAAGCTTAGGGTAAATGGTTTTAGGAGATAATTATGTAGATGGTAAGTGGTAATAAGGATAAAAATATTATGAATCCCTAATTGTCTTCCCACCCCTTTCTTGGTATACCCCTAAAATTGTGCACTCAAATAGATTGACACTTGATGGGTTCTTCTAAGATACAAAGTGTTAGTAATCGATAAAATTTTGAAAATGTTATGTTTATATAGAGAGAGATGAGAATAAGTGGATGATATAGATCATTGGTGAGTAGAATGAGGTCATACATATAATTAGAGAAGTGTCATAAATATCTAACATAGGTTCTATATATGAAGATGAAGGTCAAAAGACCTAATCAAGCCATAAAGAGGGCTAGAAGCTAGTTCGAGAGGGATAGAAGTGAGGGAATAGATGAAAGAGAAGATCATCAACTATTGTATAAGAAACAAAGGTTAATTTAGATGATCAAGTGTATCAGGTGGTTGAGTTGGTGTCGAGTCATCAAGGGGGTTAGTTCCTTTTTGTAAGTGGGTGTTTGTTAAAGCCTAATTGGGTCGGTGTTAAGCTAGTTGGGGTTGGTGCTCCATGTGATGTCAGTGATTCACTAAATTAGATAAAGGGATTGATGTTGAGTCATCTAAGGGGTTGATGCATCCCTCAAAGAGGGTGCTTGATAAAGCCTAGCTGAGTTGGTGCTGAGTTAGTTGGGGTTCAAGCTCCATGTAGAATTTGTCTTATAAGACTGTAGTCCAATTGCTTCATTAGTGGGTTGTATTCCCCTTTAGGTTTTTCCATGTATATGTTGTGTCCATGTGTTTCATGCTCTTATGATTTAATTCTTATGCTTGCTAAGATGCACATGCTTATTAGAATGGTTTATTTATTATTAAATGAAATTGAATGTAAAGTTTTAAATAATGATTCACTCCCTTCTTAGTCATTATGCTTCCAACAAGATTAAGGAATTAAAATAGATCACAAAGGATTTATTCTGTCAAGGAGTAATATCAAAAAGATTGTTTTTACTTTTAAATGGAATAGATTGTCTCTCCTCCATGTTGGTGAAGGTATTGGTATTAAGAAATTAGCCTCTCAAAAAAAGGCCTTGATGGCTACGCTAGTTTGGAGGTACAATCTCTCAGCCATAGGTTTTATGGAATGAGCTCTTATTGAATAAATATTTTGGTGATTTTGACACTATTAATAGTATTTATGTTTGTAATCCCCTAGGGTATCTAACCTATGGAACTTCATATTCAAGTGTTGACTTATTAATACAAATAATGTTTAATATACAGCCAATAGTGGGCACAAAGTAGATTTTTTGGGACATTTTCATAATGGACACAAGTTGATTTAAGAAGTTTTAGGTTCTGAAGAGGTGAAAAACTTCATATCTAATAACTCAGAATATAAGGTTTATGATTATCTAAATCCACATCCTTGGGTTGGGATGATCAAATGGAAATGTCTATAGAATGTTTGACTTATATATTTTAGAAATGAAATGTTATCTATTATATTTTACAGAAGTAAATTCTTCATTAACGCTAAAGAGGATTCTATCCAATGGATTGGTGTTATGTGTAGAAGCTATTCAATAAATCTAGGATAAAAAATATCAAACTATAAGGATGTTTATTTTACTTGGGGTAAGTTTTGGTATTAGAAAAAAGTAGGTTTACCTATGTCTAGTTCCTTTGCTTGTATGGAAACTTAGAATAATATCCTAACCTTTGAAATTATTTAGAAGATCAGTTCAAAGGACCATATCAATGATACTTTTGTCTTTTGGCTAAAGAGGATGAAAATCATATAATATTTTATTGTTCATTTGGGACTAAAGGTTGGAATTATTTGTGTGATAGATTGGGGTTGAGATGAGCTATTTCAAGATATCTTTTAGATGCTTTCTCTTCTTGGCTAGGATGTCCTTCAAATAGCAATTTTTCCAATCTCTAGGTGTCATGTGTAGTTCTTTTAATTTGATTTTGTGGAAAAAAAGGAATCAAAGAATTTTTGAAAATGAGACTAGCCAACTGATTGATATTTTACATAAGATAGATGTTATGGTGTCCTAGGTTGGTACTATGCATGTTAAAATAAGTAGTGGATTTTTATCAGGTTAGGATAAGTAGATCCTTACTATTTGGCCTCTCTTAAAAAATCCCTCATTAATGGGTCTAGGTTATTGAGTAAAAAGTCTTTTTAGGTGGAAAGTGTTGTTTGGATGCATCTACCTTCGAAATTCTTCAAGCTCAACTTTCATGGGGTGGATTAGGGCAAGACTAGAGCTTATGGAGCTAGGTGTATCATTCAAAACTATGTTGGATCATTGATTTGGGTTGATTTATTTAAGTCAGTCAATGAGACCAATAATGAAGCTAGGTCTCAATATTTTCCTTTGGGAGTTCATTTGGTTGTATTGTGTGGTATATCAAATGTGATAATCTAAGGGGACTTGATGGTCAATATCCAAGATTTGTGAAATAGGCTAGCATGTGTGTGGCACATTGAAAAGATCCTAGGTCAAGTTCAGGATTTTCTAAGTTCTTTCTCCTCTTTTGAAGTTTTTTCTTTATTTTCAAGAAGTGAACTCAATGGTGAACTTCTTGGATAAATGAGAAATTGATCACGTCAAGGATTTCATTTTTGATAATTATCTGGGTGTTTGGCTTATAGAGACCCTATTTTAACAAATATCTAAGGTTTTTTTATCACTGGGGTGTGTTTCATTGGTGTATATTTAAGTATTGATAGATTTGTTGCAAATTAATTTTTATTCCATCTTTTGTTGATGGATCATGTCAAGGAGGGAGAGATAAATCCATTTATTGTACTCACTACCTTATTTGAGTGCCTTTTACTCTATAAGATATTGTGTCTATGTGAGGGACTCTAGTTTCAGTTCTAGATGAAGTAATGTATGGATAGATTGATGCAACTTACAATTACTGACTCACTATTGAGAGTGAGGGATGATATGTCAAATAAGTATTTTGAGGGTGGTGATCATGAATAATGGATTAAATATCTGTTCATGATGCAATCTAGGTAGATTATAGAGGTGGTCAAATCATGGTGGGTTTTATTTATTTGGAGACTCTATATAGAATGAAGGTAAACACAAATTTAAGGTCTCTTTTCCTTAACAATTTCCTATTGGTCGTGGAGTATAAAATATTCATGAAAGCAGTGGTAGAGGGGATAATAAGGCCATGATGGGTGTCATTCATCCCTTAATTTAATCAATCCAAATTTGATGTCCTTTTTGTTAGGTCTAATGTCTAATTGATATATGCAGTAAGGTGATTTGATGATTTGGCTAACAATGAGGTTTGGGGGGTTTAAGTAGAGCAACTAATCCTAACTTCTACTCCACTTTGCTTTCATTGAAAACTATCTCATTTTTGTGAGAAAAAAACATATTTTCTAAATCAAAGGTACCCTTTATGGAATGAGAAACACACTTGCTTGAATGAACAAAATATTAAAACTAGACACACCTATTGAATAGAAGATCACACTTCATCTAGGATTGCATAATTAAATTTACTTATTAATGAAATATTATTAAGAATTAATCTAGTATTATATAATTTAATTTACTTATTAATGAAATGTTCTCATCAATAAAATTAATGCTAGGAAAAATAATTAGAAGATAAATACACACATAAATAGATATAATCCTATAGGTTAAAAATTGACACATGCAACATAAACACTCTTATTGAAACTTAAACAAATAATGAAATAAAAAACATAAATACCACACAAATCCTTATTTCTTGGGTGAGTGGGACCTTGCTCTCCCTTGAATAGAGATGAAATCAACTTAGTATTGTTATATCTCTATTAATTAGTAGGAACATGTTACTTTATTCTACTATAGCATTTGGATGATAACCCAAATTAAATATAACAAACTGACACCATAAAAATATTACAATAGTGATCAAATTAACTTGAAAATAGAAAATTTGTGTTCCAATTTCTCATGCTTCAAGGAGGAATGTTATAAATCAAGTTAATGCATGCCATGTTTTTTTAATTAATTACATCATTTTGTCATTACAACATTTATATCTAGTAACCCAAAATCCTATTGTATATAAAATGGTGTTGTTTTATATATTATACAAATGGAAGTACTATAAGTAGAGTGTCTATAGAAAGTAGGTGCAAACATAATCTATAAATGGTCTTTTAGACATTTCTTGAATATTGAATATTCATCAAAAATATCTTAGACAAGTGTTGGAGCAATGGTGTAACTCAGCTGATGAATTTAGGATATTTATATTTCACACATAGTTATGCCTACATTTCTATAAAGTTGATTGTTGAAATCTAATTTTGACTGATAAACTCTAAAGCTTCACTGATGAACTCTAGATACTCAATGTAAGTCTTCACCATGCTCTAGGCTCATCTCTAAGGACTGAATTACTTCACCAAACTCTTATTATTATCTCATAGATGATTATACTTCTTGTAAATGAAAAATTGGGGAACTAACCATGCCAAATATTAGAACAAAGTTTTAATAATGAGAAAGTAAGATTCAAGCATTACAATAAGATATAAGTATCTATTTTTTAATTATATTGACCCTACATCTTAAGATACATGAAATGCTCAATTCAAGCTAGTAGGTTAGTAGGTGTAATATAGGTGATACGTGGATATAATGAGTCATAAATTGGACACATAAATTCCCCCATACATTACCTTTTTTTAGTCCTGTTAAAACCTATCTCCATCTTTTTTCATAATCGTACACCCTCTATTATAGGTGTTTGCAAAGACCATATATGGAATAGGGATCAAACATGGTATCTTTAGTTACTATTGTAAATCCATTGTCCCTAAAACTAAATTGGAACCACCATTTAAAGGAATAGGATAATGTATTTTACGATCGTGACATGGGGGTGAAAATGAGTGGTGATCTATACTGCATCCCAATCCATGGATTTCTTCCCCCATCTACTATAGATCTTGTAGTTATTTATATCACATCTTAAGCCATTGATAGACTCCACCTAAAATTGGTGGGAGAGATGAATTATCTTATTTTCAATGGGACAATTAATGTGTCCCATCTCTTTTCACTTGTTGATTCTACATCTTCAAAATGATGGACAACAAACATGTCAAGATTTGCAATGTTGTCATAGAGAGATTGAAAGTAATGATCACAAATGTTTTGGTGATAAAAATAGGTATCTTTGAATTCATTGAGAATATTTATAGCACTATTAAATGGAGGCTTGAAACATATACCTATTGTCCTTACTCTATCAAAATATTCATTTCTCTATTCCCATGTAATTTGAATGTTGAAGATAGAGAGGATATCCCTGACATGAAATTCTCCTATAAATAGGTTGATCATGAATCTAGGTGTGTTATAGGGTTTTTTTAGTGGTGAATATTCATTAATTCACAAATACTCCAATTTTTATATTTTGGTTTTGGTGATTTTTTATAATCACCAGATGGGACCAGATCACCAAAATTTTAGGGATATATATTAATTTGGGGGTCAACTTGCCAACCCTTTATAGCATTATCTTTGAAAATAGTTTAGTTCACCACATATATACCCTTTGATCCTAATATCAAACAAAAAAATAATTATAAATGTCAATTAACCGAATAGCATAGTTAAATGACCATGATGAATGCCATGGTTGAATGATTGTGCTAAATGACATTATTGAACGATGCTGCCATGGTTGAATGATTGTGCTAAATGACATTATTGAACGATGCTGCCAAACTAGGAAAAGAATAAGGAAACCAAAATTCCAAACCATGAAATAAAAATAAAAATTGATATGTGCACCTTTGAATCAAGAAATGGTGAAGCTACAAACATGTCATGGAACAATTGGATAGCTTCAAAATGCATACAAAAACATACAAACTAGCCAAAAAATTGGACCACATTAAAAAAAGGGAAACTCTTAGGGACATAAAAATAGAACCCATGCAATAGTTTAATTTTTATGTCAACAAGGGTCTCATCTTTTTCAATGACCTTGTTTTGGTAAGCCTGTATACTCTAAATGGATTATAGAGCACTAAATCCTATGGCCCAACTCTCAAGGGCATAAACCTATTATAGTGGTCATACCTACAACTCATCCAAAAAGATGGGTCTCACTTACATAACAATCACCATCAGAGCTGAATGGCTTGATTAAATGGCTCTTTTGAATGGTAGAATAAAATAGCCCAACCAAATGGTAGAGCCAAATGGCCTAACAAAATGATAGAGCTGAATGGCTCAAGCAAATAATAGAGCCAAATGGCCTGATCAAATAATAAAGTTGAACAATCAAGCCAAAAGGTAAATCCAAACAATCCAACTAAATGGCTTAGCCAACCAACCTAGCTGAATGGCCCAACTAAATGGCTCAACCAAATGGTAGATTCAACCAAGTCCACTGAAGGATGGATCCATTTGACTGAGACATTTAGTTTTATCGATGGCTTACTCAGACAACTCTATAAGTCTACCCTCGATAGAGCTGAATAGATCAGTCAGATGGCAAAGCTACATGGCTCAACCAATGAATAAGCTTAATGGCTCTATTGGTGGGAGAACCAAGTGGCTCTACCCATGTTATGGTCAAATGGCTACCAATGGTAGAGATAAATATGGAAACATCATTTAGATCTATCATAAGTAGGGTTAAATGTAGAATCATCATTTGAATCTCTAACAGACAAATCCATTATACTCTATCATTGGCCTTCAACTCTGCCAAGGGAAAAGTTACACTATAGAAGAAGAGTCGTGCTAAATAAGAAGCATACTAAAGGATATCTATTGGCAATTTGAAGAACGTTTTAGACAAGCTAATTTTCCAAAGATATGAATCAGATTCACCTAAATGAAACTAAGGGGGTTGAGGATATGGAATCTTAAAATGAACCCTAGTGTGTTTTTTAGGATTATTTCAAAGAGATATAATTCACATAATAGGTCTTAAAAATCATGGGTGCTACTTGTAAGGATTTCCATAAATTCCTTATGATAATTTATTTCATAGGGCATGTCAAAAAAGAATCTCAATAACTTCTATCTACAATTTGTTTCAATAGAGGAAGAGGCTATAAGTATAATAAGGTCTTATATGTGCTAAAATATCTTCTCCAAGATTATAGACAACTTAGATAGTGGCTTTAAACTTATAAATCTATTATTGTGCCTCTTCACAATCTATTTTTATCATTTTATTCTCTTCCCTAAGATTATTATTTTATCATTTTATACCTTTAATTTCTTCACAAGTTTTGTTCCTTACACATTATGTCAGGATAGGATACTATAGTTTTAATTGGTTGGTCTACTTGTGGCCTAAAACGTGTTGTCTTTATTTTTTTAACCAATACTTTAATATCAATGAACCTTAAATTAATTAACCCTATTTTGGTATCATTTATATAAAATAATCCTTAATCTCATCATCTTTTTCTGTAAGTAATATAGGTCAACATCCTTACCTTGCATTTGCATCAGCAAGGAGGCAATCTCCTTTACTTCTTGTTATATAGTATCCTCATCCTTAGAGAGTAAGAGATATTTCTACAAGCCCACCTCTTTATCAAATTTGGAGCAATGAGTTTCCTTTAAAATCATAGGATATATCCCTTTATCAATATGCAATCTATAAGATGAAGGTGAAGGATATGGTGGAGATTCTACTGCAGGTTATTGCAATGCATCATCCATGGAGGTGAATTTTATTAAAGGTTTATTATTTACTCCATGTTATAGTTTTATTATTTACTCTATCTATTTTGGTAAGAATTATATCTTCCTCAATATCTCTAATCATACTTTATGCAACTAATTCAGTCTCTAAACATGGAATTTCTAAAGGGTTTTACCACAGGTTACCCAATATTTATGCCATATTTTTATCCTCATCATCATTAACTAACACAATTATCTTTATTCTTATCCTTTTAGGCTAGGTAAAAAGACATGGTTCCTCTTAGAGAGTACCACTATTTCTTCTAGAATATATCCATAAGATTTTTTGTGCAAGCATATCTAGAGCTTGTTCTTCTTCTTCTTTAGAAATAGTAATGGGTTTTGGGGAGGTAGTTGGCTTGTTGATTGTTTTTGGGGTGTATTTAGATATAAATGTCAATGTTCTAGACCTCAAATGTTTCTTATTATCTATTTTTTGAGTCTACTATGAATCCCTTCTAGGGCTTCCTTGGATCACCCTAGACCTCATCTTTTTATTTTGTACTAGTTATATAATTATACTTTCAATATAATCTCACTCTTTAGGTCTATATAATGGTGTGGTAGCCATATATAAAGACCACCTATTGGTCTTGGGTCGTATCTCCATCTTTATTTTAAATGATTCCCATGTTTCTTCTTCCCTAGGTTGTTTGAGGAAGTGATGCATGCAAATAAGTTGTGCGAGTCCATGGTTCTTGATAGAGGATTTCCATTTTATATATTTTAAAACCATTACTTGAATATCCCAAAGTAGATATATTGTAAAATTTACTTGGTGTTGAGTTTTTTTAAAATCACTCCTCAAACATATGATAATTCACATGGTATCACCACCTAATGAGCCATACTTCCATCACAAGTTAAACTCTTGATTATCTAGAAAGTAGTGGTTCTCCATGGTTATGGTAAGATTTCCCTTCTCATTCCCTTATCCACATTTTTAAGATTTACAATCACCTCGAAAATGGGTTGTCCCTCCTCATGAAATAGTTCAATTAGGTCATTAAAGGTAGACCTTCTTGTGAGCCTCATGCCTTGGTCTAGAATGTTAGATAGTTCAGTTATGACTATGTTGCTTTCCACAATTTTCACCCCTTTCACCTTACTGGAAGTACCATCCAGATGAGTGATGAATTATTACACTAAGTGATCATTATACTCCTAAATTGTTTTCATAAAATAGATCCACTGTACTTGAAATATGGAAATATTTTTTCCATCCTCCAACAACACTTTTATAGACTCAATCTCAATTTTTTTTTGAGACCTATAAGGATAACTATACTTGTTTTAAAATGGATGCAAGGAAATGAAAAATAGGAGTATGCTTGAATTTTGGAAAGGGAGATGAAATTATGGTCACAATAGGTTATTTAATAATAATGGGATATTTAGAATAAAAAACACACTTGAATTTAAACCCCCATCATTAATGATCAAAATCCTTAAGATCTGTCAAAATCTTTATCCATGAAAGATCTAAATAGACATAAGTGAATAAATTATCATCTTTCATGGGAGAGTCCTTTTTTAATGGTTTCAAGAGGATCCCCATCCTTCCCACACACTTTAATGAAATCATTAATTAATGGAATTTATCGCATGAAGCCTTTGACTGAGACAATTCTCATGATTTACATATTCCCTTCATGAGTTATAATGATGTCATTAGGATGACATCATATTCCATTTTTTCTATCAAAAATATATCTCAATTTTATCTAATGCATTTTTGGTATGTCCCCTTTTCTTCATACACCTTCCTAGAGAGGGTAACCTCTCCCATGGATGAGGATACATAATCATCCTAAAATCTTATGGCAAATCCTATATCCAAAAATAAAATAAAATATACCTTATTGGTTATGATTTTATCTTCAAATCCCATGTTTTTACCTATAATACCATGTTTAAAATACAATAGTAAATGTTAGGCATACACAAAGAGATTAAAATAACATTTTTTTCTTCATCCATAGATAAAAAAACATTACTGGTTTTCAACATCTCTCTATTTCTTTTTTACTTTTTTGGGGAAGAGGACTATCATTTCTAATTTTCAATCCCCTTACTTATTTGGAGTTTTAATCCTCAAATATTAGCTTTCATAGAAGAACCTATATTCTTACATGAATTTGAATTCTCCTTGAGATTGAATCTATTGGATAAACTCTTCCTTGTTGGAATACTTTTGGTAAAGCCCTAGTTTATGATCATTTACTATAAGAGTGTTTTGATTCTCATCAAAGGGAAATAATTGAAATGATGAATTATCAAATATTTTGTATATCTAAAAGGCTCATAACCATCTAGTTCTTAGCTTCCATTTGAATTCAAATAGTATTTCCCAATCTCCCTCAATAAGTATTTTAACATTAATGTGAGTGTCATGCCACTGCTTGTGATGATACAATATCTCTATCTACTACAAAGCTTCCATCCTAAATTCATCTAGCTTAGTCATCTATGAAATCCTTTCCTTTCTTACATCAACAAGATTTATTAATACCTATACTATAGTCTTATAATTTTATAAATCAAATTCAATATAATGTAGAGGTTTATTATAAAATACCAACTTATAAGGTGATATACCTATGTGGATTTCTAGGTAGTTTTGCATGCCCATTCTACCTCTAATAACTTGTTTGCCAATCCTTACTACTATTACTGACTGCTTTATTTATAAAGTTCTCTAACTTGATATTGGTGAACTCAACCTATCCATTTAATTAGGGATGGTAAGAGGATGAATTAATATGGATAGTCTAATAGTGCTCAGAGAAATCTCTTATCATGTTAGATATGAACTGAGATTCCAAATTAGAAATTATTTTCTTTTTACTCCAAACCTTTGCATGATTTTTTAATAAAATAAATTGAAAACTACTTTATCTCTTTTGAAATGAATATCTTGAAGCTTATCCCACTTAGTGACATAATTTTTTTACACCAACAAGTGCTCCTTTCCTTCATATAGTGGATCAATAGGACCAAATAAATCCATCCCCCATTTTTAAATGGTTATAAAACCACTTGAGGTTAGAGACGAACCTTTTAGATGATGTATGTTTTTCCATCCTTTTAAAAATATAACAATTCCAAATGTATGTATTCAAATGTTTGTGGACTGATGGTCAATAATACCCAACGCTAAGGATCTTATCGATAATACTCTTGGGTGAATAGGGACCTCCTCTAAGTTCATCATGGCAAGCTCTTATAAGTGTAATTTATGTGTAAAAAGAGTAAAATAATGTATATTAGTCCATTATTAGTCCAAATGATAAAAATCAATCATAAAAATACACTAGGACTAAACACTCTTACCTAATAACTAGGGAGAGCATAACAGAATAAGCAAGATCTAAAATAGAGATAAAAACAATAGAAATTTCTACCTCCTTTGTCTAAATTGATGATTAATTGATAGCATAGGGATTTTCATGTTCACCCTATGATTATTAGATTCTTATATCAATGTTATTCCATGGTGGTAACATCTCTCCAACAATCACTTGTGGCTTGGTGTGAAGCTTGGAATAATTGGGCATTATAACACTACTCTCAAAGGCTTCAAGAAGATATTCTAATAGAATAACCTTACACATTAAATATTGTTGGCATATGGTGTGAGAAATTGTATTTATATCTCAAATAAATGAATCCAATCATAGGGAGGTTAGGTAAAATTCTACATTGGTCAAGTCTAAATTAACCTAGGTTGAGTCAGTCTAACCCTGCATTGGGTTAAATCACTCATGAAATATTGACACCTCAACTTCAGATATTTTTGAGGTATGAAAACTCACTTTAGATATATTTTAAGTTATGAATCATATTTTTTGGATATTTAGTTGATAATAAATCACTTTATTAGATATTTTGACCTTTTGACTTCATATTTGGATAAAAATTCCTTTGTTGGTAAATAAAATTCACTAATTTAATTTGAAATTTTTATTTAGGTAAAGAAATTAAGATTTGAAATGTAATGAATATTTATTTGTGATTTTTACATTTTTTAAATTATTTTAAATTTTATGAATTAAAATATTGATAGGTCAAAAGTGTCAAATTACTAGGTCATAATTTGACTAGGGTTAAAACTAAACTAGGTTTTTGGTGCATAGAGGTCAATACCTCAAATAAGCTAGCCTTGTTGTGTTTTTGGGAGATTAAA
>JARHVA010009602.1:235000-240000 GCA_037957365.1 Torreya grandis | reverse complement strand
CCCAAGATTACAAATACCATAGTCAAGAGCACATGAGAAACAAATTCTCAAAACATCATAATCCAAGTAGAATGGACAATTTCAACTGCCAATTCCATTTGCAAGAGATGGTGCCAATCCATCCCATAACTGATCTCTCTGTAAAGGCGGCACAACCAACTATACCACACTATCATCTGTATGAGAATAATCAATATGGAGATTCAACTCCACTGGTATCCCAAACTCCTCAAAATCAGGTACTCCCAAGTCCTGAATATGTGTTAGCCTCAACAACATGCTCCTCATCAGCAGCTACAAAAACATACTCATCACCAATACTCAATGTATTAACCTCTGAGTATACCTCCACACTCTGCATGCAAGCATCAGGCTCATCCTCACTGTCTAACACCTGTGTTAAACTCACCTGAAGACAAATCTCATCCACAACATCCTCAACTACCCCTACCTGTGAAGATAATGCAGATAAATCATTACCTAAAGATGTGTTAATATCTCCCTATACTGGATCAGCATAACTGTCAAACTCATCATGCAAGTGGCTACATGTCATAGGGAAAGCACTACGATCCTTAGGCCTATTAATTAAACTCTTTAACCACATACAAGCTCTAGGTGAGACATGTTTCCCTTTTGTCCAGACATACCATAAATGTTCTGCCAAAAGTTTAGAGATTTTATCCTCCTCCTCAAACAAGATTGTGAACATGATAGAGTGCATGGATGCTAATACATCACTGGAATGAAACTCATCTAAAATATTCCAAAATATTTTAAACATAGTGCGAATGCCACCAATACATCCTACTAACATCATAATGTTTTCAAATCCATACCTTGCAAAAGTGTCAAGTAATCTCGCCCTCTTTGAGAAATGAGAGTCTTTAATGTCATCCAACTTTTTGAAGCTTTTCACCATGGCATGAAGTACCTCTCTCATAATCCGATCATCATAAAAATTAAAGCTAGCTATTATTCTCATGATTTCACTAATACAAGAGAGAGTTGCAAGTCTTACCACCTCATCATGATGTCTCAATAATCGGTGCTTCACCAAAGAATCAAACGCTGGAGATAACACTATTTGTATCTCATAAGAATTTGACTGCTCAACCTTGCTTAAATAAATTTCTAACTCCTCTAGAGTTTGTAGAAGGTCATCTGCTTGCTGTAATGGATTTTCTAACTTCTTCTTTGCATTGTGCACTCTTTCCTCCAAATCTTTGACACCTGTTAGTGCCATGCTGATACCCAAACTACCCAACAGGATGGCAAGACATTAGCTCTGATACCACTATGATATCCCTTACCACTATGATGTCCCTTACTTAGGGGCTCCTTTATCTGCACAAAAGCTCTGATACCACTGTGATATCCCTTACCAATAGAGATATATGAAAGACACAAAACTATGATACCAAAAACCTGGCTCTGATACCACTGTGATGTCCCTTACTTAGGGGCTCCTTTATCTACACAAAAGCTCTGATACCACTGTGATATCCCTTACCAATAGAGATATATGAAAGACACAAAACTATGATACCAAAGACCAAAGCTCTGATACCACTGTGATATCCCTTACCAATAGAGATATATGAAAGACACAAACTATGATACAAAAGACCAAAGCTCTGATACCACTGTGATATCCCCTTTCAAACAGGGAATATATAAACACATAAAGCTCTAAACAAGATACAAACTTGCAGAATAGATTCACATATGCATAAACAAATCACAATATAATATCTCAATAGCAAATCAAAGATCTCATCACTTGTTCTTCTGGATGATTACACAATTGAGTCTCTGTTATACAAATAAAAGAATATAAAAATCTAGTCTTAAAACCCTAGCTTGTGCTAATCTGGCAATGAAAACTAGATCTGGAAGTGTCTTGGCCTTTCTGTGTCGACACACAGGCACCGTCGTCGGTCGATATCTCGCCGACGTCGGTCTCTGTCGATCGGCTTTCTGCCGACGTCGGTCTTCAGTCGACCGATGTCGATCACTGGGATCCCGCTGTCTGCCGAGGTCAGTTCCTGAGTAGCTCTGAATGGACCTGTACAGACGTGGTACGGCCGCCAACCTGTCTCTTCTTAACCCCTGATTGCTGAATAGCCTGATCTCACGAATATAGATTCTAACACAAGATCTATCTCTGTATAACTTATTGGATCAAAACTAAATAAAGAAAATACCTAGAAAGCTCTATGATAAACTTTTGTGTGAAGTTATCTCTCAACCCTGGAGTTCTATGATAACTTCTGGATGAAGCTATCTCTCAGATCTGTGTCTCTGTGATAACTTCTAGATGAAGCTATCTCTCAATTTGGCAACAAATCAGCTGATATCTCATAGCCTCTAAATCACACACAATGAAGAGGGAACGTTCTCCACTGCAATAGAATCTTGGAACCCTTGGCTCAGTCTTCACAGAAGAATTTCTTAAAAATCAATATCAATAATCTATGCATACCTAATGAACAATGGCCTCCATGAAAAACCCTTATACCCTCAAAAAGATATGCTTGCCCTAATTAGGGTTTCTTAAATTAGAATTAGGGTTTCTAATTAAAAATAGGCTAAATAATTAATATTTGATTAAATCAATCAAGTATTAATATCTCCCTCAATACATGTCAGATCCTCGAACGGATCGAAGCTAGTGAATCAGGGAGTGATTCTGCACATGACCATACCAAAATAAAGGAGCTCCGCTGCATATCAAATATCCCTAAAAAGTAGGAGCTCATGCCAAATGTGTCCAAAATAACCTGAATGAAAATCAAATGTAGAAATTCTGTGAATCAAAGTCAATCCAAGCTCCATTATGACCCTCTATCCATCCTATTAGCCTACGAAGGTCGTATAATAGGCCAATCATCAAATCTGTCAATGTCCATGAAAAAGGGGACATGACAATACTTCTCATGGTTTGTGGTTGGGAACATGTCATGATCTAGTGACCAGTTAGGATGTACCATATGTAAGATATATAAGATCTAGGAACTTATGGTTGGGCATAGATAAGAGTTGGTATGCATGTGCATAGAGAAGACATCCATTTTTATCGTTAGATGTTTGATGATATGATACCACAATTATTTATTTAGAGGTTGTACTTCACCTATCAGCTATAGTGGTTAGGTATGGGTGATACATAGGGTTCACGACCATATGTTTTCTCACTATGATATTGTTCAAAATTATATATGAGTACCAACTAGATTAGGTAGTCAGGTAGTTTAGTTGTACATAGGATGTACCTGAGTGGCCATGATTGTTTACACATAAGACATGACAGATTATTTAGGATACTCCAAAAATCCTAAAGAGTAAGGCCATAATGAGATATCTTAGCATACTATGGATTTTATAGATTTATATAGGAGGGGCTACAAATGCAAGGATCACTCCAAGTTTTAAGGACTGGTGGGTACAGGTGTGCCCTTTGAGGTTAACACCTCCATTACCAATAAGGGGTAAGGTATATATGGATATTTATGAGATGGATTTCAAGATCTCAATTATAAGTAGTAGGAATTAGTAGGAGAGTTAGAATAGGGATGATTAGGATGATGATGGATTTGATGGAGGAGATAATGAAGGAGATGGAGATGGAGATGATGGAGATGAGGGGCTAGATGGGGGGATAGATGTGATGATACTAGATCCTAATTTAGTAGTGGTGGTAGTACAATAGGATTTTTTAAGGCTAAGTAGGGATGGTAAACACACATGTAGATCTAGGATAGGTGGGGCCTTGTGAGATGACCAAAATAGGTAAGGATGCTAGCATGCTTGAGTAGGATATCATTGCTTAAGTATCGGAGGTGAAAGAGTTACAACACCAACTATTAAACTTGTAAAGAATCATAGACATGAGGGATGAAAACATGACTCATTTACAAACTCATATCACTCAACTGAAGGATGAGATTGTTAGAATGGTAAAGATACATGGTCAATTTTTAATAGAGAGACATCAGGCCAAGAGAGAGTGAGACCAAGAATTGTCCACCTTGGATAAACTCAAAAAAGAGGTGGATATAGATTAAGGAGATAGTACATAGGATATATTTTCATAGATGATTCTTGATATCCTTTAGGATAATGATAAGGTATCCTATTATAGGTAAGCCTATGAGTCTATAGTGACTAATGATCAATAGATTGTTACCTTTGATATCTAAGATGCACAAAGGGTAGGGAGTATATCTAGTTAGTTTCAGACTAGAACTCATCTTTTAGGGGCCTTAAGCTAGTCTATTAGTTAGTCATGACAACCACCACTAGGACCACTAGGGTCAGTATGACTTCCTCTAGCTATAGGTCCCATGGATACACAGAGTCAGATTATATATATATATATATATATATATATATATATATATATATATGATACAATACTTGTGATATTTATTTATCTCATGGTTATCATTGATTATTATTATGGATGTTTAACACTTATTTACTTTTATGCTCATGTTTGCTTTGTTTATTTATTGATTTTTCCATGTTTATGAGATGTTCTATTGGTTATTCATCTGATTATGTTATATGAATCATATAAATGCTTATTTAGAGATGTTCATCTATAGAAAGACATAATAATTCATTTGTTTCTCTTATTCATTACTGATAGATTTAGGCATGTGTTTAGGTATTTGGATCATTTTTAACATATTAGAGAATTACTACCATTTCATTACTATAATAAATTCTTTATGCATGTTTTTGCTTTAGCTTGTGGTATTATAGATGATATCTATGGATAACTAAAATTACAATATATACCCTAATCATGTAAAACATAGTTTAAATGAAAATATAAACAACTTATGAATAAGATATGAATAATCAAATCGTGAGTGTAAATATAAAAAATAAATCATGTGTAAGACTAAATACAATAATTCACAATCTAAGTACATGATATTGATAATCAAGACTTAGGTGAAAAAAAATGTAATAATATTACAAAAACTAAG
>JARHVA010009602.1:202500-227500 GCA_037957365.1 Torreya grandis | reverse complement strand
TAGTGTGCAACTCTCTAACATACATTGAATCTGCAATGAAATCAACTTGTATAATCTAACTAAGGTGAATAATCTAATAGACTAATAGGAGATTAGTTTATAATGATGGAATAATTAGAACATTGTCAAATATTACACCACTCACTTTAATAGATCCTCTCCTAATAACCTTTGTATAACTATCATCACCTAGTTAAATAGAAGATATGTCACATGGCTCCAAGAAAGTAAATCCTATGTGTTAATAAGCCATATAATGTGATGCAATAGAATCAATAACCCATGTATAAGTTGGAGGTATCATGGCAAATAGATATTTTCTCTTTGTTTTCTCCTTTCCTGATTCTTTCCCTTTCCTTTTTCCATTGTAATTTTCCTTGGATTCATGGGATGATGAAGATGGTTTGATAGACGCAACAACATCTATGTTGTTCTTCTCAAGAATACTCATGAGATGATCAATTTAATTTTTAAAACACTTTCTTTCATCCTAGATTCCAATGTAATATCCACATTTGATCCTCTCTTTTTTGGATTTTACACTAGAAGAGGAAGTGTGAAAGTTTAATTTGGTGGTGGGTTGATCCTTCCTATTCTATTTCTTCTCTTTTAAATATTTTTTGTTGTCATGTCTTGAAAGTAAAACATATGGTTTAGTGCACCCATCTGAATTAGTTTATCTTATTCTTGATTCAATTCATTATAAAACTCATCAAAGTAAGGCATAGTCTATGAAGTACCAAGTGCTCTCTTGGTTTCACAAAAGGTGGAGACAAAAATAGAATAATTAGGATCAAGGTTTGTAAGGATGGAAACGATGAAATATAAATATTTTTTATTAATTCCACATTTTTTTACTTGAAATATCAATGATTTTAACTTGGTGAAGTAGTCCTAAAGTGTGTCAAAAATGATAGGGCTAAGACTAATCAACTCATTTTCCAGTTTATTCCCTCTCATCTCATCTAGTTTACCAAAATGTTTTTCTAAGGTATCCCATACTTCCTTGGATGTTTTATCTATTTAAATGTGAAAGTGTAGATTTAGTAACATAGAAAAACATATAAATCTAAAAGAATTATCACACTTGTCATACTATTTTTCCTTGTCTATAGATGGTTCATCTTGCAAACCCATAGTTATTCTATAGAGCTTTTTATTTTTCAAGCTCAGTAACATGGAATCCTTCTATTCATCATAGTTGATGGGTGTGAGCAAATCAATTGAATTAGGATGAATTATAGATATGGTGAGTTTGTTTATAACAAATTGAAGAATTTATAAATAAGGGATTACAATAATTTGTACACCCCTTAAAATTATGCTTGGATGCCCATTTGTCAATTTATAATTTTAGTATGATTATGATATAACTAGAAATAATATATCGGGAATTAATTAAAAAAATTAAATAAGATGGTGATCAATTATGTGTTTCCAATCAAAATTTATTAAAATATCAGGTTCTCATATTTAATATCCCATTTTAATTAAATTTGCATGAAATTAAAATGTATTAAGATGAATAAAATAAATATAGCCTTATAACCAGGCAATAGAATTGGAATTGAACTACAATCCTCCTCAAGTCATCTAAACTCAAAAAATAAATTGCCCTTCACCCTTATGTGCAATTTATGAAAAAGGGCATATTTTAAGGGGGTTTTAAAAAATTAAATATATTTTGAAAAAAATGAAAACAAAATAAGATATTTATTCAAAAATATTTTTGGGATAATTTTAGGTTTCTAGACTTTTATCAAGGAAGAAGAAAAAATTCATCACTTTTCACACACACAAGTCTATAAAAGAAAATCTTTGGACACCACCATGGGATGGATGAAAGGTTTGAAAAATAAAAATAAACTCAGGGCATGAACACATATAGGATTTTAAGTCATAGCACAAAGCTAAAAACACCCTAGAATATAAGCTATATTGATATAGCCTTTAAATTTCAAGTTGTAGCAGCCTGAATCTTGAACATAGGTTAACCTTGGAGAATAGAGATGTTTCCAAATGTTAGATACATTAAACTACTAGTATACAAAGTCATAATCATTGAATCTTAAACTCTCTAAAGATTTTTGGAGGAATTCCAATAGAATCCACAAGAGATAAGAAATGTTTTTAATATGAAATGATAATGAATAGACTAGAGAACGTCTCACATGAAAGTGCATATTGGTAGAAAGAATTATGGGTGACAGCTTATAGAGGTCACAAGCTATAAGGTGTCCACGGTCAAGTAGAAATGTGAAGAAGGTGATAGTGAAGCACCTACTAAATGCTTATATATCCACCTTAATGTCTCTCAAAGCTTCAAAATGGTGCTCCAAGAGTAGGTCAATGTCTTAGATATAATAAAGACATCTCTATTACATTGGTTAAAAAACCTTTCTCACCTAATGATTAAACCACAAGTTTTTTGTGTGTCTTCAAAACAACCACTCACTCTTTCAAATCCTACAATTGGATCATAAAAATCCTATAATTATAACATGATAAAATTTCCCAATAGGTGATATTATGGAAGAGTGAGCACATAATAACTCAATAACAATAATGACCCTAATTGTATTTATAAATATGTAATATGTGCAATAATTTCCTCAATTTTATTAAAATAATACACTTACTAATTACCTACTATATTACAATAACCTGACAAATAGGAATATATATATATATATATATATATATATATATATATATATATATATATATATATATATATATATATATATATATATATATATATATATATATATATAAGGATTAGGGGGAGTGAACTCATAGAAATCACCATGGGACTAAATTTAACTCATTTTCAAACACATAGGATAACTCATAGTGTCACTCAGTTAAACTACAGGTGGAATTCTAGGTGGATCTCACCCTCTTACCTACTTATACTTGACCTATTTATTGCACCTAAATAAGTTGAATCTATATGTGTATGGATAATATAAATAAGTAAATGGAATAATAAATATACTATACTAATAATAGCTTAATTATCTCTCATCCATTGTGGTATTGCCAATCTGTTAACCTAATTGGAAAATTCAAGTGGGTGTGGTGCAATGTTTGTCCTCTTGGAATGAAGATGTAAGGATGGGTTAAGTGTTGAATGTGAGGCCTAGGAAGACATGTAGATAAAAATGGGTGTTTATAATATATGCTTTTTTTATTACATATTCAAAAATAATGTGTACATATTATTATACATATGAATTACTACACATAGGTATTATAGGATTGATATTTACCAAGCTTGAAAAGCATATTGCATACACACTATTATAATAATGTGTACACATTTTGGGATATTCCATAATAATGTGCACAAAATTTTTCCCAAACTTTATCCACTTACCAATTTTTATGATTTCAAATACACTTCTTAAATGACATCTCTTGCATCTACTAGTTATATCTCAAGAAATCTAACTCTTCTTCACATAAATCTAGTGATTTTTTTGTATGCATGCTTAATACACCTACTTACGTTAATACTCTCAACATACTATTAGTTAAAAAAAAATTAACTTATCATGACACATTTTTGTGTGCCGCAATCATTATATGTCTATTTTACTATATATGTGATATGATTAATGATTGATTATATCATATCAATATAATTGTTGGATATGTCAACTAATGACTAGACTAGTGATTTAGGGTACCCTTATCCCCATATATACTTAGGTTTATGGCCTTATAAGCCACTAAAATATAGTCCCAATGTCCTAAAACACATTATTATGTTATGTAATATCATATCTATTATTTACAATGTCATCCATACTAATCAAGAAATGGTTAAGTAATTGAAACCAATCTTTCTTCCAACTTTCCATTAATCATAACTATTGTGTTTCATTATACACATATTAGAAATTATAAAAACCATTTTTGATTACCATTCACCCTAGTTTTGACACTAATTTAACATGAAACTACTACAAAGTTCCAAAATGATTGTTTTTAATATTTTGAGACTTTAAATATATGTGGTACAATGTTTAATACCAATAATTATTTTTTTACCAGCTTACCTTACCTATAGGATGTATTTATATTGCATGATTAAAAATCCTAGATAGTGTGTGGTAGAGATAAATTAAGAATCATAATATTGTCCCATGTTTTGAGGAAACATTCCATATCTTGATGTTAATTGCATGTTTTATGTATAAGTTAACATGTTTTAATATTGTTCCATGTGAATTAAATCACCGGCAAGAATATTTTGAGCACATCTTTTTTCATGTGTTACAAAACAAAAATAGAGTGTGTAGTAACCTATGGAATTGATATAAATCCTTTAGAGATAATTTGTAACTATTAATGTGATATTACATGCCATAATTGATATTAAAAAAAAAAACTTATATACTTCAATTATATTTATTATTTATAGCCTAATTATGTTTTTTCTTTAAGTAAGAAAACTCATGAACATACATGATCCCATATCAAAAGGAAATAAAAATTATATAAATAATATACCAAGGGGAAGATGACCAAATATATGAAAATAATGCATCATCTAAGCAGAGGAAATCCTAATGGTAAATCACAAAGAATGAAAGGGTTTAGAGAAAATATTAAAATAGTTTGAACTCTAAAATTAAGATAATTTAGACCTTAGGGGTGTGTTTTTTGAAACCTTAGGATACATGATTAGGATGATTGGGTTAACCAAAATGTTTAAATATTTATTTATCAAGGTCACCTTCAAAAGGTGCAATAAGGTGAAAAAAAAACATAATGTAGATCTATGATAGTGAAGTGATAAACAACATGAATAGGTTTTAATTAGACCTAAAATAGATTGAAAGTACTAATAAATAATAGACCAAGAAATTGAAATAAAAAAAGGTATAAACAACATTAAAAATATATTATTGATGATTTTAACTATATCATATGACTAGTACATATGGAAAATATGGATTTTTACCTAAATATAATGAAATGTCAAAATTGGATGACTATCAATTGTGTCCAAGTCAAAATCAATAGGTAGTCAATTTATTCCTATATTTTTTATTATGTCTCCCATTAGTTTTTAAGGTCTATAATTTTTTTGATGTATTCAATAGATGTAAATGAACAAGGTTCTACCTTTGAATTTTTCAATTAATGTAATTAATTTGTTAATTAGATTTTCCTTAGAGTTTAACTTGATTATCTATCATATCTCAAAATGAATAAAAACATGAAATTTAGTTGGCTTAGGAAACCTATTAAAGAGTTTTAACTACATATATTCAGATATTAACATATAGTCTTTGTTAATTGACTAAGTTAAGACTGAAAACAAAATCCACACATGATTTTTGCATTGAAACAAGTTACTAATTATCATTTATATCACACTTCCATATTATAATTTGAATCTAGCATTTTTTTTCTTTTATAACATGCCTATAGGTACCTTATTTTATAATTAAAACCTACTAAATATCTTAATAGACACCCTTAGATTCTTAGTTTGGTTCTCATGCACATAGGTTGGTTCCAAAAAATTTAGTATCATCATTAAATACTAACCTGATCTAGTCAATATCAACATGATCCTAACAATGGATATTTTCTAAAATTAAACCCATAATTAAGGTAAGCCAATTGGCTTTACATATTAATGGCATGAGACATTATTCGATTGGTTCCATACATAAAAAATCAAGGTCTCATTTAATTGAATCCATATATATATATATATATATATATATATATATATATATATATATATAAAATTTCTAAGTTTATTCTCAATTATATTTCATTAATCACCTTAATCTCAATTAATTAGAAATATATTGGTGAATGCGTACACATATCAAACATTATAAAAAATGCATATTTTATCTTAGGGTTTCATCCTTATAGGGGTTTATTTATTTTTCCTAGGGTTTTAGATCTATTCCTTGATTTTCCCCATTCAAAATATAATAAATATTTTCACCTTTGGCCAAGATTTATACATTCTTACATGATCCCATACTATGCAATTGAAGAAGGATAGTTCCTTCATACTATTAAGATGTATTTATTGATTAATTTTGACCCATATAGAGCATAATAATATACCTATTACTTCATATAAAATGAATGAAACTTCTTATTTTTATGATGCAATTATTCATGAATATGTGCAAATAGATAATTATGTTGATATGCCTCCTTGAATCATGATAATAAATATAATAAAAATGAATATAATTATTAATAAATTTATGAGAAATGCAAGGTATAATTATTTTCAATGATATAAATTGGGTATATCTTGATCAAGTCAAAGTCATATAAAAATTTCATGAAGGACTTCCTCAATATCTAAAAGAAATGATTAGAGTTGTTTAATTGATCCTGACATCTAATGCCACACACCAATATAATCTTAATACATCTAAAAAAAATAAAAAATAGTTTTCTAGTATTATTATTGAATCATTTCAATTAAGTATTTACACATTAGGTTTTCAAACCACCACTATTTATACTATCCCTAATATTACACCTCCAATGATCTATGTGCCATCAATCCAAGGTTTGTGGCCAACTCAAGGACTTCAAGATACCTTAATTCTTATTTACATGTAGGATAAATTCACCCCTCCAATGATTTATATTAATGTTACATTACCAACCATTCCTACTACTCATTATTTTGATAATTTTGTTACAAATCGCATGCAAGGGTGTTAAAACTAAAGCAAGGTCTATCGAGAAATATTCATGTCATGAATTTTCCCATTTTTATCCATAATACATTACCCCATGATATAATAGACCACCATTTATGAATAATATCCATATATTATAATATCCCATTATAATAAAATAAATTTTATTCTAATAAACCTCTTAGATCATTGTGTGAAACATGTTATTCTATGCATGCAACAAAAAACTATTGGTTAATTTATTTATAAGAATTCTTCATGACTATGTTCTAACATGATTTCATAGTTCTCTTGTTCAATCCATAAGATAATTAAAGACCATGTCCAATAAATTCCTCCTCATTTTTTTACATTAACATCAATGATAAGTTATCTTATGCATAATAGTTTAAGCTAAAGTAAAGGTCTAATGAACCAATATGTGACTATGTGCTTCAATAGAATACCATGATAGATAAGATGATTTATGTTATGAATAATAATTAATTACAAGGTATATTCAAATATTTTTTATATTACCAATTAATTTTTCAATTATAGTATGAAGATTAAAATCATTTGATGATTTATGCCCCAAGATGAAGGAGAAATAAGTCAAGCTAATTGCATTGAAAAAAATTAAGTATACATTAAATGTTATGACTAATTCAACAAAAAAAGTCAAATAAAACCATATCATAAGGTCTAACCAAATTATAATAACATAATGGGATTAAATTATTATAGTTTATGCATTATAATTTTTTTCAAAATAGTTACAACTAATAGCTCACTCGAAGAGGTCACCTCCTCATGTGTTACTAGATAATTTTCTCAAGTGTACCTTGATAACACTCCTTCTACCATAATATATAAATCCAATTATAACTAGATCAATAAAATAAACAAAATCTATGACTATCATCATATGTTGGGGCATCCATCTAACAAATGACTCAAGATAATCCATAAGGAAGAAGATCTCATAGATGACAATATTTTCAATTTGGGAATACTTATAGAGGAATTTTCAATATAACACAATGGAAAATAATAAATAAACATCTTTAGTGGTAATTTTTATAAACATGTGACAATATAAAATAAGCACACTTCATAGTAGCATTATGCATACAACATACATCCTACATTGATAGCATATGATCATCCAATAGATATTATCATTGGTACACTTAGTAATATTCTAAGTTAATAATCCATGATCATAATTGATGACATTGGGATAATTGATGATGATTCATATTTACATCACCATTAGTTATATATCACATCGATGAACATCTTATACATAGTGTAATGACTGACAATGGTTGAAGTGACAATGTTTTCATGTTATGAGTTGTCCAATCCATTGGGTATGTAATAAAATATGTATAAGATAAATATAAATAAGTCATCATATTATATGATAAAATAATAATAAATTACAATGTTTAGGTTTACCAATTCATGTAGTATTAACCACATTAGCCACAACATTATTGGTTATACATAGTACTAAGTCCTTTAAAATGTTGTCATAATTCCCATAAATATAGAGACTTTGTGTGGATCCATCCATAATGAATTGATTCCTAAAGTAAATACACTAAAACAACATGGTCACCACACCCTCTAAATTTAACAATGTTTATTCCTCCACTCCTATAACTAATATGATTGAATGATAAACATATTTATGATCATTCATTATATATGGTTGATACACATATTCAATATCATTATTCAAAGATGATTGACAAAATATTTAGGATCATTGCTTAGAAATTATTGATACACTTATTTAAGATCATTATTAAGTTATGGATGATATATACATCCAAGATGAAAATAGGGATTTGATTGTCACACACACACACACACACACACACACACACACACACACACACACACACACACACACACACACACACCCACCCACACACACACACACACACACACATTCAACATCAATCACATTAGATAGATAATCTTGGATCATAGAGGTTTCCATTTCCTACAATACACTCACAATTATAACTAATGTTAGCTCAATGTGCTCCACAATGAATATAAATAATGAGACACACTCCTATTATAAAATAGACACCATAGAGTTCTCATCCATCTAGAGTTACTCATCATGCCCCCATTTCTATGATAAATGATCATGATTTATATGGTACACCACATTACTCTTGATGGGTTCTATCCCTTAATGGAGAAGTGCCAAAGCATAGGTGTGCACAACATGATTTGGTGGTCAATCATAATTCAATTTATCTGAATGTAAACTTTACATATATAGTGTGAATATATCCTATAAATAACAAGTGAACACTTATTCTTTTATCCCCTAATTTTTTCATTATATACCCTACATGTCTCCTTTATTATCTCCTATATATTCTCACTCAACTTATTTTCTATGTGAGTTTTATTGTCAACTCACTTTACTACACTATTATTTATCACACACAAATATTTAAATTATCCCTTATAATATTATTTCTCCACATGTGAAAACTAACACATTTATTTCTTGTTATTTTCCCTTAGTACAAACATCAAGAAAATAATTAAACATATATATTACCTCCCTCCACCCCCTCATTCCATAATAATTTTAACTCATGAATGTTTAGTTCACTTGAAAATGTGTCTATTACATCAATGAAAAATAATTACATTAAAATAATTAGAAAAAAAATAATTTAAATAATTATTTTAGTCTTTTAGTTACATTTGACACTAAAAAATATACAATGATAAATATTTTTAGGAATTAAAAACTTTAAAATCATAATTAAAATAACCATAAATCATATCTAACTCATGCAATACCATGCATCATGAAAACATTCATAAAATCATAGATATAATGAAAACATTAAAATGGAGTTAAACAGAATCTATCACTATTCCACGACCATTAAGGCCAACCAAATATAAACATAGTCTCAACTTGTCCAATATGACCACCTTGGTCATCATATTTGTAGGATTCTAGCTAGTATAAATCTTCTCTAGCTTCACCAATTTCTACTCCAAATTTGTTTTGATGAAGTAATAATGTAACTAAATGTGTTTTATCCTCGAGTAGAAATTAGAGTTCTTTGCCAAATAAATATCACTCTGACTATCATTATGTAGTCTCCCAATTTCTCGCTCATGCCTCAACTCTTGAAATAACTCTTGTAACCAAATCATATCCTTGTTATCCTCTGTGGTAGAAGCATACTCTACCTTTATGGTTGAAAAATCTATAACCTTCTATATCATAAAAGTCTAACTAACCAATGTAACTCCAACAATAAATATATAACCTATCATACTTATCTTGCTATCAATATCCCCTACCATATATGAGTTCACATAACCACATAAAGTGGTATCTAATCAACCATAACATAATGCAACATCAATGGTTCTTCTCAAATATCAAAGAATCTATTTCACTACTTGTCAATGCTCATAACCTAGATCACTCATATACCCACTCAAAACTCCCATTGCTTGGGTAATATCTAGCTACCAATTATCGATGAGTAAGGTACCTTGGATATCCTAAGATTTTCATATTCTATCTTGGGACACTGCTCCTTTAATAATCGAAAGTGGCCTACCAAAGGAGTACCAATAGATTTAACATCCAACATACTAAACCTTTCAAAGAATTTTTTCACATACTTTGATTGGGATAAGATCAGCTTCTTCTCCTTCTTATCATGAGAAATACTCATATGAAGGATTTGCTTTGTAGTACCTAAATCATTCATAGAAAAGGAGTCACTAAGCTATTTCTAGAGCATTTGAATATGTTGTATGTTTTTTCTTGTAATTAACATGTCATCGACATATAAGAATAATACAATAAAGGAACCATCATCAAAATGTTTCATGTACATGCAATGGTCAAAATTACACCTTTGATATTCTTTTTCCAACATAAAATGATCAAATTTTTGTACCATTTCCATGGATCTTATTTTAGGCAATACAATCTCTTCTTTAGTCTACACACAAAGTTCTCCTTCCCATTGACCTCACAACCCTATGGGTGCTTCATATACAAATCTTAATCCAAATCACCATGAAGAAAAATGATTTTCACATGTAATTATTCAAAGTGCAAATCCTCAAGTGCAACTAAAACATGAACAATCCTAATATATGTCATTTTATAATAAAAGAGAAAATCTTATCAAAATCAATACCTAATTTTTATGCAAACCCCTTAACCACCATCCTAGCCTTATACCTTTTTCTCCCTTCATCCTCTTCCTTTATCCTAAAGATCTACTTATTTGACAATGCACTCTTGCCCTCAGGTATCCTCACCAAATCCCACATTTGGTTCTCCATGAGAGACATATGCTCTTCATCCATGGCTTGTTCCTATTTCAAATGAAATATACTTGCATTACTTCCTCATAACACTCCAGTTCTCTATTGTCAGTGAGTAATAAATAATTCAAAGAAGGAAAAAAACATTCAGGTGTTCTTCTCACCAAAGGAGTTTAGTTTCCTTGTGTAGAAGGTTTGTAAACTAAATTGTTGGATACTTTTCCATCTTTAATATCATCCAATACTGTGTACTCTTTCTATTCCTGATCCTATTCCTATAACTAATATTAATGCATGGCTTTTTCATTAAAGACTACATCTCTAGATCAAAATATTTTCCTATCTTTAATGTTTCATAAACTAAAACCAAATCCATCCTCACCATAACCAACAAATGTGCATTTCTCTAATTTATCCTTTATCTTGGTCCTATTCTCTTTATTAATGATAGCAAAAACCTCACATCCAAAGATTCTAAGAAAAAAATAATCAACATTCTTACCAAACCAAGCTTGTTCAAGAATTCCTCCATCCAAAGGCATAGAAGGTCCTCTATTAATCAAATATACTACCCTGCTAGCTACTTCTACCCAAAACTATAAAGTCAAATTTGCATGTAACATCATGCTCCTAACACATTCCATTATTATTCTATTCATTCTTTCAAGATACCTTATTCTACTATGGAGTTCCAGAAATCATCCTTTGCCTATGGATTCCATTGTTAGAATAATAATCAATTAAAGCATTACTACAATACTCACCTCTATTATCTAATTTGAGACATTTCAATTTAAGACCTATTTCATTATCAACAAAAAAAATTCACTTCTTAAAATTATTAAATACATCAAATTTATTTTTAATGCAACAAACTCAAACTTTCCTAGTTTCATCATCAATAAAAGTAACATAATAATTGGATCCATCAATAAAAGATAGCTAAGCTAGTCCTCATACATCTGAATGTACCAACTATAACTTGTGCTTTTTCTTTATGGGTCCAAATTTTATGAACTTAACCCACTTATGTTTCCCATACATAGAATTCTCACAGAAGTTTAAATCTATATCTTTTAATCTAGGTAACTTATCTTTTAAGATCTTCATGTTCTTATGGCTCATATGACTGAGCTTATAGTACCACATAGTTTCATTTCTATCTACAGTAACTAAATCAATAAAATAAACACTACTGGTCAAATATAAAGTACCAAATTTATTATATCTTGAGATCACAAGAGCACCTTTGGTAACTTTCCAATAATTTTTAGTAAATAATACTGAACGTCTCTCATTGCCCAATTGACCCACTAAAACCAAAGTATGTCTCAACATAGAAATGTGTCTAACATATTTAAAGATATATGTGTTCTCATTCAACATTTTAACTTGAACACAACCTTTTCCTACTATCTCACATGGTTCATCATCACCAAGATAAACATGTCCTAGATTCTCTTGAACATAATCAATAAAATATTGCCTATGTGGGGTGGCATGAAAAGAAGCCCCTGAATCTTATACCCAAGACTCATAAAAACTATCCATAAAAATAATTAAGACATCTTGACATGATTTACTTAATTTCACATTTACCTCATTCATTTTCATCCTTGTTGGCATTCTTATTCCGAAGTGACCACAATCCTTCTTTGAGTGTCCACTCTTCTCATAATGCCAACATATCATATTGGATCTAGTTCTAGACTTAGATCTACCTTTTGACTTTCATGATTGTCTTTAATCTTATTCTTTTGCCTCCCTCTATTATTAATGGATAAAACATTACCTAGAAATGATTCACCAGTGTTTTTTATTCACATCTCCTCACTAAGGATCACACCTACAACATATTTAAAATTCAAGCTTCCTTTTGTAGGGACTGCATTATTCATAGCCATAACCAAACTATCTCAACTATCAGGAATATAACATAATATTAGCAAAGCTATAACCTCATCATTAATCTTAATTCCAATTTAAGTGAGCATATTTACAACCATATTAAAATCATTTAGATGATTATCTATTGAACCATTTTCAGGCATTTTCATGTTGAACAATCTTTTCATAAGAAAAAAATTATTAGAAGTAGAGGGTTTCTCATATAGCTTTCCAAATTTATCCATGATATCTTTTATGTTTTTCTCATTAAAAATATTAAATGTAACATAATATGCAAGGCATAATCGTACAGCTCCCAATGCCTTCCTATCAAGTAATGACCAATCTATATCACTCATATTTATAGGCTATCCTACTTTCCCCTCTAAAGAGATCTGAAATTCTTTCTTCTATATATATATATATATATATATATATATATATATATAGAAGAAAGAATTTCAGATCTCTTTAGAGGGGAAAGTAGGATAGCCTATAAATATGAGTGATATAGATTGGTCATTACTTGATAGGAAGGCATATATATATATATATATATATATATATATATATATATATATATATATATATGTATGTATGTGTATGTGTATGTGTATGTGTATGTGTATGTGTATGTATATGTATATATGTATATATGTATATACATATATATATATACATATATATATATATACATATATATATATATATACATATATATATACATATATATATATATATATACATATATATATGTATACATACATAGATATATATATATACATATACATATATACATATACATACATATATATACATACATACATATATATATATATATATATATATATATATAGACACACACACACACACACACACACACACACATATATAAGTGGGAGCTATGAGAGAAAATATTAGATTTAGAGTTAATAAGTTTGATGGTAAGCATTTTGGTTTATGGAAAATACGGATATATATATATATATATATATATTCCATAAACCAAAATTCTTACCATCAAACTTCTTAACTCTAAATCTAATATTTTATCTCATAGCTCCTACTCAAGCTAATAACCTTCCTATGATTTACCACTTCAAAAAAACACAACACCAATGGCTTTGATACCATTTGTCAAGAAATAAAAATTTTAAATCAGATTTAATAGAACTATAAATTAGATCTAACATATGTAATAACATGCATCATAGAAACATTCCTCAAATCATAATTATAATAAAATCATTAAAATAGAGATAATGAGAATCAATCACACAACACATATCTAACATGGTTCACCCAATGTGGGCTACATCCACCAATAAAGTTCTCAATATAAATTGTAATTGAAACATATGACTACAATGAACTCTCATAGAGATAGAAAAATCTTTTGTAAAAATTAATGAACAAAATATTGTACTTTCACCTGCATTTGCACAATGCTATATCTCACAACTTGTTAAACAACACCCTATAATGAACACTTGCATTTTGAAAAAACACTTACACTTTGATCTGATCTTCAAAGCCACATCCTATAAATAAACCATGAACCTCTAAAGGCCACACCACACCTTGTATATATATAAAATGAACTAAAATATATATAAAAAGGATAAATTGTGCCATGATTATCCAAGATAAGCATCATCTACTAAAGACAACTCAATTCTACCTCATCAAGCTCATCCATGAAGGAACATGCCAAGATTGGGTCTCCACCTTTCAAGGGCACATTTTCCAACAACATATATTATATAATACCAGTTATTAGAAATTTAAAAAACTTTTAAATTAGATTTAATATAATCATAAATCAAATCTAACTTATGTAATAGCATGCAACACAAAAGAAATTCTTAAATCATAGATATTATGAAAGAATTAAAATGGAGAGATCAAGAATCAATCACACAACATAGATCTACCATGGTTCACCCAATGTGGCCTACATCCACCAAGAAAATTTTCAATATAAACTGAAATCAAAACAAGAATTTAATGGACTCTCATAGAGATAAAAAAAATCTCTTGTAAAAAATGTTGCACAAATAAATGTTGCACTTTTATCTATATCTACACAATATTGTATCTCACAAGCTGCTAAACCACACCTTGTAATAAAAACCTTCACTTTACTAAAAAACCTACACATTGACTTTGATCTTCAAATCCACAACTTGTAAATAAACCATCAACCTCTAAAGGCCACACCACACCCCTTATATATAGTAGAGGAAGGAAAATCCATAAAAAGAGGATAAACTCACCATGATTGAGTCTCCACCTTTAAAGGGCACATTTTCCAACAACATGTGATCACAACCAACTCCTTGAAATAAGGGAGACATTGCATATTCCAAATAAAAACTAACTCTTTTAGATCAAAGAAGCCAACATGGAAAATAGGCATCTAATAACCAACTTCATAAAACATGGAAACATAGAAATTAGATAAAACAATAAATATTCCACTCACATGTGGACCAAGGTTACACAAAATGTGGAGTAGGGAAAATGGCACTCCCCACATTTGTGTATTTGTCTAAGCCACCAAAAAATACTCCTAAGATCATGTGATAGCCCCAAATGGATCCACACTCAACAATCAAAGCGTGGGCATGCACAACATGATTTGGGGTTTGATCACAATTCATTTTATCTGAATGTAAACATTACATATATAGTGTGAATATATCTTATAAAGAATGAGTGAACACTTATTCTTTTAGGCCTTAAATTTTTCATTATATCCCCTAAAATTCTCCTTTATTATCTCCTAGATATTCTCACTCAACTTATCTTCTATGTGAGTTTCACTGTCAATTCACTTTACTACACTATTATTTATCACACACAAATATTTAAACTATCCCTTATAATAGTATTTCTCCACATGTGAGCACTAACATATTTAATTCCTAACATTTTCCATTGGTGCAAACATCTAGAAAATAATTAAACATATGTATTACCTCCCTCCTCCACCCCCTCACCCCATAACAAGTTTAACTCGTGAATGTTGAATTCACTCGAAAATGTGTCTATTACATCAATGAAAAATAATTACATTAAAATAATTGGAAAAAATATTATTTTAGTCTTTGAATTACATTCGACACTAAAAAAGATACAATGATAAAGATAGACATACAAAGAACTCTAACACCAAAAACTAAAACAACCTTAACCACACATTTGTTTATCATAACTCTATACAACTTAAAATAAACATTTAAAAATTTCAACATTATAATTCAAACCAGAAAAAATATAAATAAAACATATTAAACCTAATCATAAAAACAAAACTTATAAAAATATAACTTTAAAACTATATAAATGTACTAATCTTAAAGAAAGATTACTATATTAAAATTTTGAATCAAAGGAAAACTTAACAAATAAAAATATTAACTATAACGTAAAAATAAATAAAACTTACAATAATTTATTTAGACTCTTAAACAAAGTTAAACAAAAAACCTAAACAAATCATATATTTATAAAATTAAATTATAAAAACTAAACCCAAAAAAAAAAATGGAAACCACATTTAAGAAAGACAAAACTAAACTTTTTCTAAAACTAGGGATAAAAGATAAAAATACACATAATACCACTTTATAATAATATTAAATTACTTAATAATCAAGACTAAAAATTAAATTGTAAAAACCTTTTATCATTTGGCAAAACAAAAACTGCAGTTGGAGAAGAGCAAAACCATGACAGAGGAGAGAAGTTGGACGGTGCCATATTATGAAGGACATTGCAGGTATGTGGGTCTCAAGATAGATATTTTGAACCTAGTGGATCTCACAAGTTTTTGGGTGTAGTGTTAATGCTGAGCTTAGTGAGGAGACTACTAGGTGAGTGAATTCCAATATTCTATATAGTTACATCTCATGATCCTTCTATTGATATGATCATTGATGAGATTTTTCAAATTTCAAATTAAAAAGAAAAAAACAAATAAAATAAAATATAAAATATAAAAAACATTCAAATTTTAAATTAATACAAAATCAAAAATTCAGCATGACATGAATTATTATGCCAGAGTAATATCTACTGAGAAAATCATGGTAAATATTTGTCCATAGATGAAATCTAATTATCCCATGTGTATCCCATACGCAATTGAAACCTTCTTTTCATGCTTTTTTGGTTTGATTAAACACTGATGCATGTACATGGGGGCATTCCAATTGTTCTTTCCATGGTCAAATCTCTAAGCAGGTTCAATTTAAGGTACACATTTTCAATTTTATTTCTCTTTTCATGAAGATCGAAATAAAATTCTTGAATACATGAAGAAGTTGTTGCCTTCATGTCTAAGAATCCCTTTAGTTTAGTTTCATATTTGCTCTCCCTTGCTATGGATGGAATCTGATCATAACTTCCCACAATATAAATGTATATGTTAATAGTGTTATCTAGAGTCTAAAAATGAAGATCATTTTATATTCAAATGTCCCATCTACTATGAAATTTGTGGTAGATTTCATTATCTTTTCAGAGATTCCAATGGATCTTTAAGGAGCTTCATTTGATATGAAGATCTGAAATATTTAACTCTATTTATTCGTGACACACTTCAACTCTAGTAAAGAACACTCAAATTGAAGTCCTTAGATACAAATAATTATAGGCATATCAATTCTTACTTCTAACTAACTAATTTTAGTGATCTTAAGAGATCTCATGCATAAACAATTTGGTCTAGATCTGTCAGACAACATACATTCTATTGGTTTCATGTTCTTCAACCTTCTGGTAATTGATTTGTTATCTCTAATTTCTATTTTTGAAAATGTTTTTGACACTTCCTTTATATATTGATTCATGTATTGTCTTTTATATCCTATAAACCATTCTTGACCTTTTGTCAACATTAATATCTAAATTATCCTTACGAAATCTATTCTGAAGGACTTCTCATGGCCAAATGAAAACATTAGTTGGCTATACATATTTCCCCCCTTCCCCACCACTCTCCTCCCTCCCATGAATATTATAATCTGGTCCCTCATGAAGGGAATGTGCATCATGATCATATCCCAAATTTTGAAGATGTTATACAAATATTAATTTCCATAGAAGCATAACTCTCAATATAGAACTGAGGAAGCACTACCACGCCTTTGGCTCAATTACGATTTTCACTATTGTCCAACCCCATTAGATCTGATCTCTATGATGAAAGTGCTACTAGATCATGTTGTGTATGTATAGTTGTAAAGTTTATTATTATTTTTCACATATATCTAAAATTTTGATGTTGCCTTTCCTCCCAAATGCAGTTTACACTAGCGCCATCCAGCCAAATCCACAAATCAATCCTGGGATCATACTTGTCAAGATGCATCTTAAATAGATCAGCAAAATAACATTTGTAAATGGCCTAGTTTTACCAATGAGATAAGCTAGATCTATCAAATTTTTATACTCCACACTTGATGTATGCTTGCTTGTAACATAGGAAATCAAAATATATTTGTTCAAGGCTAAGTCTATTACTCTTTTCCATTTTAACTACAAGATCTTATACATAAGTTCATTAAGGTACACATACTACTCATATGCTTCACACTATCATGGCATCAGATCCATACGATCCTCAATCTCACAATTTAAAAAGATTTTTGCCATCAGTATCTCACAACATGCATTCGCCTATACTGCTATGAAACCCTCTAGCATTCCTACTAGCCAAAGTCAATGATATTTACATCAAAATTGACATTCATCACTCGCTTCATTAGGGAAAAAATGTTGTGTCTAGACTGATTGAATCTCTAAAAATGTAGAGCATTAAAAGCATATTAGTAAGAAGTATAGCTGTGTTTATAAACTCTCTGTTGTTAGATTTAGGATCAGAATTCAAACAATTAGAAATTGCAACACAATGAATAATGAACACAACAAGATAAATTTGATTTACTCTTTAGAAGTTTGATCTATCTTATAAATTGTACTTGTGATTTAATATTTCTATATCTTGAACAATGAGGAATAATTATAAATACAAGTGAGAGGAAAGAGACAAATCTCTTCAATCTCCTTATTGGCAAAGAGACACATCACTTCAATCTCCCTGTTAACCTCCACCAAAAGTCCAAGATGTTGGGCTGGAAGTGGGAGCCCAAACCTGCTCCTCCAACATCAACATTCCCTCTCAGCTAGGGAGGATACTTCTAGCTACATAAGACATATCACCTCATCGTGATGTCAACCACAATGGATGACATCCATCATGGCTCTCTTAGAGTGTGGAATCAAGGGATTTTACCTCAAACTTCTCTCATAAAGAAGAACTCGTTATCAAGGGATTTCACCTCGAATTTCTCTCACAGAGAATAACTCATTATCAAGGGATTTCAACTCAAACTTATCTCATAGAGAGGAACTCGTTATCAAGGGATTTTACCTCAAACTTGTCTCACAAATAAGAACTCATTGTCAAGGGATTTCACCTCAAACTTCTCTCACAGAGAAGAAATCATTATCAAGGGATTACTGATATTGAGACTCTTTCTTAGTTAAGGCTATATTCTCCACTATACCAAGCTTATCTCAAAAGTACACAAACTTTAACTTGGAGAGAGGCTTAGTGAGAATGTCTGTTGTCTACTCATTGGTGTTGATATACCTCAACTCAATAGCTTTACTCAATACCATATCTCTAATATAATGGTATTTAATCTCAACATGCTTGGTTCTATAATGAAACACTAGATTGATATAAATCTTTAAACAGCTCTGGTTATCACAATGAATGATTGTAGGCTCCACTAATTATTCAAACAATCTTTCAATGAGCTTACAAAGCCATACTACTTCTCGAGCTACCATACAAGCTACAATATACTCTACCTCTGTTGTAATCAATGCTACAGATGACTATTTTATGTTGCACCAGGAAATCATAGCAAATCCCAAACTGAAGCAACATCCAAAGGTGCTCTTCCAATCAGAGACACATCTTGCCCAATCAAAATCAGTATATCCATGTAGTTTCAAGTATACACTAGAAGAATATCTCAAGTCATATCCAACTGTGCCATGCAAGTATCTTAGGATATGCTTTAATACAACTAGATCTATTTGTCTTGGTTCACACATGAACTGACTAAGTGTACTCATTGCATAGCAAATATCTGGTCTAGTATTAGCTAGATACATCAATGAACCAATCATTTGTCTGTACATGTTCGGATCCACCAGATCTGAACTAGCTGCAACCTCTTTTAACTTCAAATTTTTTGACTCCATTGGTATAGACATCAGTTTACAATTTATCATACCAAATTTCTTCATTATGTCAATCGAATACTTCCCTTGACTCAGAATGATCTCATCTGGGTTCTACCATACTTCTAAACTAAGGAAGTAATGTAAGAGATCAAGATCCTTCATTTCAACTTATGAAGCTAACTCCTTACATTTGAAAATGAGGTGATCTTCTTTGGTAATTAGAAGATCATCAACATAGAGAACTAAGATTAATGCATTGCCATCAATTAGTTTGAAGTATAGGCTTGAATCAACATCATTCTTGGAGAAATCCAAGCTCATCAATTATCGATCAATTCTTTCATACCAAGCAAGAGGAGCCTGCTTAAGGCCGTACAAAGCCTTCTTCAGCTTGAAAATGTGAGAATCCTTCCCATGAACCTCAAAACCATTAGGTTACTAAATAAATACCTCTTCCTTGATTATACCATTTAGGAATGTTGTCTTCACATCCATTTGGTGTAATTTCCATCCTTTAAATGTTGCAATAGCAATGATGGTTCTCATAGATGTATAATGAGCAACTGGAACAAAGGTTTCCTCATAATCTACTCCCTCTTTCTGAGAGAATCCTCTAGCCACAAACCTAGCCTTGTAATTCTCAATGCTTCCATCAACTGCATGCTTTATCTTGAAGAGAGACTTAGAAGAAACAACATATTTTCCTTTAGGTCTAGGTACGATATCCCAAACATCATTATTAAGGATGGATTAATACTCTCTAGCCATAGCATCTCTCCATACTTGGTGACTAGTAGCTTCCTTAACACTAGAAGGCTCAGACTCAATAATTTGACTCATTAATAACACATAATCTGAGAACTTATGAGGTCTCTTGCTTTGTCTAAGATATCTTCAGGGAGCTGTATATTTCCCTACCTATTGTATGTTTTCTTAAGTCCACTAAGACCTTTTCCATACTATAACAATGTCACTAGGTCCATCAATTAGTTCCAAAGGCTTAACTGGAACATCATCTTCTTTTGAATCAAAAACCTCCCTCTGAATTTCAAGAGTATGGTCAACTTCCATATCTTGAGGAGACTCTTGGTCTTCATTATCTATCTCCATATGAATGCTCTTAGATCTTTTGAATGCAACATCCTGTTCAAATGTAACATCCCTACTGATCTCAATCAGCTTCTAACATGGAATGTAAATTCTATAGGATTTTGAAGTTTCACTATAGCCTACAAATATTCCCTTCTTGCTAGAAGGATTCAACTTAGTCCTTTTATCTTTTGGTATGTGAAAATATACTGGACAACCAAAGATCCTCAATTTACATACATCAGGTTTCACCCCTGTGAAAGCTTCTTCAGGAGTCATGTTCTCTAAAATGCGGTGAGGGCTTCTATTCTGAATATAAACAATTGTCTTATATGCTTCAGCCCAAAGGAAGATTTGTAGATCTCGGTCATGAATCATAGCTTTGGCATCTTCTACAATAGATTTGTTATTCCTTTCTACAACACCATTTTATTGAGGGTTGTAAGGAACACAAAACTCCCTCTTAATCCCCATTTTAATGAAAAAGTTATAAAATTCATCAGAGGTGTACTTCCCTCCATTGACAAATCTCAAAAATTTGATCCTCTTCCCAAATAAGTTCTCTACCTAAGCTTTAAACTCTTTGAACCTCTCAAGTACTTCTTTAGATTATGTAGATTTCAAGAAATAAATCCAAGTCTTTCTAGAGTGGTCATCAATAAAAATAATGTAATACAAGAAACCACTCAAAGAAGCAACAAACATTGGACCACATAAATCAAAATGAATGAGATCTAGAATACATTTAGATCTACTTTCTCTTCCATAAAATTGTCTTTTACTATTCTTACCCATGGCACAACCTTTGTAGGTACCTTCATGATCCTAGTTAAATTTTGGAAGACCCATGACCATCTTCTCCATGATAGGTAGAGCTCGAAAGTGTAGGTGAGCCAATCTTTTATGCCAAAGATCACACAAGCTTGAAGAACATGTACTAATGCCTGAAGTGGACAAGTGATTAGCCTATAGAGGCTCTCATGTCTAACTCTAATTATTCGAGTAGTTTTGTAGTTGGAATTCTTCATCTACATAAGAACTTTGCCTTCGGAGAAGGCAACTTGATAACCCTTGTCTTCCAAGGTTGAAATGGAAACCAAATTTTGTTTGATGCCTAGAACATAGAGAACATCACTTAACCTTAGAGTAATGCTAGATTTTAAGTGCAGAATAGAGATTCCAATCCTTTTTACTAAATAGCTAGCATCATCTCCAATGATAACTTGTTCACTAGAATTTCTCTCCATCAAGTTTGATAAATGCTTCTTAAAACTAGTGATGTGTCGAGATGCACCACTATCAATCAACCAAGTGTTAGTGTCGGTAGGTACATTGCTTGATAACACTAAATAAAACAAATATTCACACATTTCCTTCTAAGGAGAGGCATCATCAACATTTGCAATGGTGGCTTGTTGCTTAGGCCTGGAGGGACTATGTTTGGTAATGTGACTGTACTTGTCACACCTAAAGCATTAGATTTTTGAGAGGTCCCTCTTCTTCTTGAAAGTAGGAGCACCATCAGTTCCATTATCTTTGTTCCTCTTGAAGAATCCTTTCTTCTCATTCTTACTTTTCTTCTTAAATGATTGAGAGGCAAGGACATGAATGTCTTCATTGGTAGAGCTTTGACCAATTCCTCTAGCGACCAATCTAGACTCTTCTTGAATGTAATCTACCCTCAATCGATCAAACTTGGGAAGTTTTGATCTTCCACTGATTCCTTGAATATAGGATTCCCTTGATGAAGGAAAGGCATTAAGAGCAAGCATGGTCAAGTCTTTGTTATCAACTACATGACCAATTGTAGAGAGCTGATTTCTTAATTCTAAAATCTTCGTAAAGTAAGCAATAACTATTCATTTTCACATGATGTAGTTTTTGCTTTAGTGCAAGAGCCTGGTTGGTGTTGTTGATTTCATATATCTCCTCCAATTTTTTAACCATGTCCCTTGCCATCTTTAACTTGGAGACAATCGAAACAATATGATCTTTCATGGAGTCAACCAATATCTTGTTCACCTTGATGTCTTTCCTTTTCCACTACAACTTCTCTTCTTCCTCCAATGGTTCAGGAACTTTGGTTTCCACAAACTCAGCCAAGTCATTTTCTTCCAAAGTGAGAATGAATCTAAACCTCCATGATGTGAAGTTGGATGCTCCTGCGAGTCTATCCTCAATTTTAAGACTGATCACCATCTTGACTAAAATAGGGATAGACGAGAGATATAAAGAACAATAGAGAGTATTGTTGTAAAGACAAGTCTGATCATGATCTTCTTCAAACCTACTCTAATACCATGTTAGATTTATGATCAGAATTGAAACAATCAGAAATTGTAACACAATGAATAATGAACACAACAAGATAAATATGATTTAGTCTTTAGAAGTATGCTCTATCTTATAAATTATAGTTGTGATTGAATATTTATATATCTTAAACAATGAGGAATATATATATATATATATATATATATATATATATATATATATATATATATATATATGTATATATATATATATATATATGTATATATATATATATAAGTAAGAGGAAAGAGACACATCTCTTCAATCTCCCTATTGGCAAAGAGACACATCACTTCAATCTCCCTGTTGGCCTCCACCAAAAGTCGAAGATGTTAGGCTGGAAGTGGGAGGCCAAAGCTGCTCCTCCAACATCAACACCTGTCTACCACCACTTGGTCACCTTTAAACTATCTGTTAACCACCATTATCAACTTCTCTTCCTTAACACTATCAACTACCAAACTTCCACCTGCAATGATATTAACATTACCTCCTTTTTCGCTTATTAATGCACTTACATTAAAAACTAATAATCATTCTGAGCTATCGCATATATATATGTGTGTGTGTGTGTGTGTGTGTGTGTGTGTGTGTACATATATATATATATATTTATATATATGTATATATTTATATGTATATATATATACATATATATATATACACACATATATATATATACACATATATATATACACACACACACACACACACACATATATATATATATACATATATATACACATATATATACATATACATACATACATACATACATACATACATACATACATACATATATATATATATATATATATATATATATAATATTTAGTATGTTTCAGTATATTTGGATATAATACTGTATTATATATTTATTTATATAGACAATAGAGCATTATATCCAGCTATACATAAATATAATTAAGTAAATAATATCATAAATAAAATTATGAAATTATAATATATTGTCTTTACAAAATATATTTTATTACAATTATGTATAATACAAATATTCTATTAATATTATAATATTTATTTTCTATATTAATATTTTTCAGAAAAATTGAAATATTAATTGTAAATATATAATACAAATATTTTTAACATATGATAATATTATGTGTGGTATATTATAGTATGGAATTTATAATTAGGATTGTAATTATATTTTCACTTTATTTTTTTGCAATGTTCACTTACACATAAACATGTTGGGTCAATTAAATGCAATTGTCTTTTTCAATATTCCTTAGATTACAATGTTTCCAATCTCCATGTTATATTTCATTAGCTAATTTTATTCAATGTTTGTGTTTATTTGATTTGTAACATAAGTTCAAAATTTCCAAGTTCATCCATTCATTTTTTGAACGATTTCTGTTAAAAAAAAAAAAAAGCCTTCAAATTCTAATACC
>JARHVA010009602.1:187500-197500 GCA_037957365.1 Torreya grandis | reverse complement strand
AATGTGCATTTGGTCCTTTTGTATTTTATTCCCCACCCAATAATAAAGATGATGTGGCATTCTGTGTCAAATTAGGTGAAATATATTGATGTTTGTTTTTTCTATTATTTTCTTATACAGGGTTGCCTTTTGTTCATATTATAGGATTTAAATCATGCACATGCTCTTTTAAATCATCAATAATGTTTTAAAGGTTCAAGATATTTTATGAAATATTAAGGATAAATACATTAACAATTTTGGTGAATCACCTTACTTAGTTATGTTTTAGTTCTATTTGCATTTCATCCTTACTCCTTTTCACCCCCAATTAATTCAAAGAGCTAACTTCTAAAACCCTAGATGTCACTTCACAGATCACAATTTCATCCCACATTTGTAAAGCTTCCCATAATAAATTATTTGTTGAGAATGAAAGTCTTAGGATTTAATATTTCTCTTTTTAATCACATCTGATGGGACCCAAACCCACAATCACCTAATTAGAAGTTAGGGTATATGAGTCAGAGACCCATCATAAGGTGAAAAATAATGCCAATTCCAAGCTTATTATTATAACCTCTAGTAGATTCAACTTGCCAAAGATCCATGGGGTATATCACAACCTAATAACCATAGTAGATGGAAATCCCAGGACCACCAAAAAACCTTATAGCATGAAAGAGTGATATCCTACTCATTCCTCTAGTAGTCGTAGCTATGTGGGATCTTAATCCTGCTAAAACCTTGAAAGCACTCCCTTAATTCATAAGGGAGGATTTTACAAGCATTATAGAACATCTTCAATATGTTTCCAATATTTATATTATTCATCATGTCATGAAGCATAACATAGCCTTAAGAATACTAGCTACCTATTTTAAAGGGAGAGCTCTTGACTGGTATCATTCCTTGCTACCCAACTTCATCACCACTTAGGATGAGCTGCGCAATATATTCTTCAATATATTTAATAATAAATGAGACTATCCATCTCTATTATAGAAATTAATCACCATTAAAAGATCCTTGTAAGAGGATATCATCAACTTTAATACCAGTTTTGATAAAATTTAGCAAAGAATCTTAGTAGCAGATTAGTCTCGCATAGATATGTCCATCATATTTTCCCTTAAAAACTTCAACTCGGACATAGTTGTTATGATTTAGTCTTTTAAGGGTTAGATGCTATTAGATGCATATGAATTAGTTGTAAGAATGGATAATAATTTGATAGATTCTAGGAAACTCCCCCCATGACCACTAATGCCCATGTTCCCAAAAATATCAATACTACCACAAATGTAAGTCCCAAGCACCTCACAAGTGTCTCCTTACATGTATGGATATCTGGATACTCAAACAACCACATCTTCTTCATACATGTTAGTTGTAGAGATAAATGACATGAAGATCATCTTGTAAAACTTCTCAAATGAGATCATAAACCTTAAGAGGTAGTAATATATGACCCTAAATCCCCCTTATTAAAACTACCAAAATAGAAGAGCACTGTATTAGCATAACTAGTTCCAAGGAGGGTAGAGGTTGAATTACCATGTGTGACTTAAAAATAAAATCATCCCAGTTTTGGATCCTTTACAAATGGTCCTACCAAACTCAAATAAATAATTAGTTACTAGCTAAAACAACTTGGTGGATGATTCAAATTCATGGTGCTTCTCATGTAATGATGTGCATATGCCTTGAAACTACCCAAGAGGTACTTTACAGTAAAAGGTTATTGAGTAATGAAGATAAGGGAATGTACTTAATATCAATCCCTGAGCCTTGAAAATGTTGTCCTAATTATTCAAATGCAAGGAATATTCTTAGATAAAGAAGAGGAGATAGCCTTAGAGTATGCACTTTTCTCTTGGGTGCAAGGTGAAGATGTAGGTTATGTGAGTGAGGCCCCCATGATTAGATCTCCACAAGTTTAATCAAACTACACCTGATCCAAGAATAAAGTCATTGAGACCTAAGAGGCTTTAATAAGGCCTAAAGTAACTTTTAGGAAAAATCTATGACCCTAACCATCACCTTCAACATATCAAAAGTGAACAAAAAAATGTATAACAAGATAAAGGACCTCAAGGGCCATTTAATTGAGTGGAGCATCTGAAGAAGGCCCTAACCAATGTTTCTCTTTGGTATTTCATATTTATCCTTGAGTAAAAGTTTCTACTATGAGAGGTGCTAGAAGACCAAGAGAAGCTAGCACTAGGAAAATCAGCTATAAAGATAGGAAAAACCAAGGCAAAAAATTCAAAAGAAATGCATAGACTCATGCACCATCCATGTTCATCAAATCCAAAGTAGAGGTAAGTAAAATAAAACTCACCCTATTTTATTTAACTCTCATTTTGGGGAATAATTTTTTGCACATTTCTATGATTGATTCCAACACAAGCACCACAGTAATGCCTAAATACATTGTGGATGCACTACAAATTCAATATGAACCTTTGAATAAAGGGGTAATGTAGTTAGACTAAAATAATGTTCACACCATAGGTGTTATCAAGGCCCTTCCCCTAACTTTGTATTCTTGTCCTAATATCATAGTCCCACATGAAGTTATGGTAATAGATATTCCACTAGTCTTTGGGTTGTGTTTGTTAAGAGATTTCACAACCAAGATAGCTGGATAATTGTCTTTGGATTGGTCTCACTTAATTTTAAGGACCAAATATAGCTCAAAATTGAATGTGTTGTCTGAACTATTACATGTAGATAACATAGCTAATCATTCCATGATGAATTTTGAATCAACATACACTTATTTATCTAAAAGAGAGATTTATTATATGGAAATTCTAAAGGAAGAATGACTATGAGACAACAAGAATGTGGAGAAGGAAGTCTTGGTTAATGAATTCATCAAGAACAATCCATTCACAAACTTTAATGAAATTGGCCTTAGGACTTATGTGATCCATGATGAAGATTAAACCATCCCCAAAGTCATGAAGAAAAGAGAGGATTAGAGCAAGGGACATAAAATTGAGTCCAAATTTTGGACTTTGTACTTCAATGGTGTGAAATGCAAGTGTGGCTCTAGATCTAGGCTATGCATAGATATCAAAGACTTGAATAAAGAATCCCTAAAATATCATTACCCCCTTCCTTTAGTGTAATATATCCTCTAAATGGTGAATAAATGCCAACAATGCTATCCAATCATGTTTTTATATTACCATTAGGTGGTGAATAAATGCCAACAATGCTAGTTTTTCATTGGCAAGTGAAAGAATTCAACCATGCCAATGAAGCCAAGTATGACTGATGACCCTTTCATGTAATGGGGCTTGGATTACATTGGGATGATCAATGTCATGTCATGTCTAGTTCAGTTCATAAATGGATACTCATGACCATGGACTAATTAATGAGGTGGACTAAAGTATCCCCTTTGTAAGAGGCACCTGAAAATGTGATCCTCAACTTCTTAGAGAAACTAGTAATAAGGTTTGTCCCTCCTAAAATAATTATATCTATCAATGTGAAACCCTTCCTTAGTTCAAATAATTTGGATTTCATGCTCAATAATGGCATTTTCCTTAATTTATCCAACTACTACCTGCAAGGGAATGGGTTAGCTAAATCAACCAGTAAGAACATCATAAGGTTAATTAAGAGAATGGGAGCTGACCAAAATAGGGAGTGGTATAATTATCTAAATACATCTCTATGGGCTGGTTGAATCACCCACAAGGAAATTATAAAAGCATCCTCATATGAATTAGCATACAGGAAAGAATAATCCATTCTCATTTTGATGGAGGTTCCTAGTTTACAATTGTTGAAAGTTGTCAAAATAATATAAAACTGAGCAATAGAGGCTAGGTTAGTAGAATTGTTCAAGCTTCAAGAAGAAAGAGAGAAGATACTAATGATAAGATTAGTTGATAATGGATATTCTAGAGATGGTTTGATAAGAAGTCATCTGACCTAGGCTTCAATCTGGAAGGCTTGGTTTTAAAATATAACGAAAGGGTTGCAAGTCTAGGCCAGCATGTTAATTTTGATTCCCTATGGAGAGGACCCTTCCACATTATCGACAATAGGTAGGGTAATGCATTAAATTTTGTGGATGAAGAAAGCAATGCCTTATATATTTTGATTGATGGAATCCACTTGAAGAACTACAATTGATTTATCAATTTCACATTGTATATAGTTAGTTAGTTTCCCTCTTTTGTTACTATTTCCTTTCAAAAATAAGTATAACTGGCACAAGTTGAGGCTTTACCATCACCTAGCATCCTCACCATGGCTCTCTTTATTTTTGAATCCTCTCTAATACATGGCTATCTACCCCACTCACCCTACAATTAATTTTAGGTGTCCCCAATTGCATGATTTCCTAATAAGATCACCATAAAATCTCCTGTGAGTGGATCCTCAAGAATTTGTGTCACCCTTATTATTTATGGGTGCCTAAATTCAAAAAAATTGCATGATAATCATGATAAAAAGTGTTGGCTGATAAGTACCCCTCTCTTAAATAACCTAAACATTTAAATGCCTTAAGAATGTTGAGAGCATTAAGCTGAGTAGAGCATCTTGAATGGAGAATTGTGCTAAGAATGGTGAGTAGAAGCTAGTATCAAGTGTTTCCAATATTTTTCTTACATCAAGTAGAATTTATTTTAGAATAATTACTAAATGGAACATTCTAGGTCCTCATCAAACAATAGACATCCTAGAAAATAAATAACTCATGCAATAGGTGGTCATGAGGACCTTCCCCCTCAATTTAAAGGAAGAAAATCATATGATTCTTCCCTTACATAACCAAATCCCATGGTACAAAATGTCAACAGCACTATAAAGGGGAATTATAGGGACCCCACAGTAGTCCTAGACTTTGTAGATGGGATCTTTGATCCCAAATCGATAAAAAAAATATAAATAACCTAAGAGAGGGCATGCATGCCTACATGATCACAAATGTTTGAAAATTTTTTTTAAGTCATTTAGTTTTAGGATATGGAGCTCTACCCTAGCTCAATATATGGTTACTCTTGTGTACCCATGCCTAGAGATCATTGCCTTATGTTTAGAAAGATACACCACCAACATTGTAATTATCATAAACAACTACCTAAATGTTGACATCAACATCGATGTAGTGAGGGAGATGCTCTGGCTCCCTAATGACTAAAGTGTAGACATATATGATATGGAGAGATTGTAGAATGTATAGGACACTCATGTCTTGAAGTTAAAGTTCCTCAACTCAGCTCTACATAGCAATTATATAGAATTATCACCTCTACCCATCATTATCTCGAGTTTTTTAGCATAATATATGAGAGATGCCCTCTCTATGCTAGTGTTTAACTTGAGAATGGTCTCAAACACAAATTTCCATGACTTCTAGTTGGGTGTAGTCTTCCACTTGAAGATGGTGGGTAGGGAGAAAGCCTATAAAATGGACTTTGTCGATGCCCTCAATGATGTCATTCATAATCAAGTAGTGAATTTTTTGGCCCAAAATACCTTTAGGTTTTTTCCTTCATCGTTCACCTAATCCTATACCAGATCTCCCATTTTTTCCCTAGACTTCACCAGTAATGTAACCAAGATAGGAATATATCCATATATGGTGATCCCCATCTCTGCATGGGCCCACATCCTATCGACCATGCATGATTATCATAAGTTTTTAGAGTGTTTACTATCTTCAATCCTGATCAACCTTAGTCAAGAAGCCATTACCTTCAAAATAAAAGACCACCAGAGGGTATGTCTCACTAGCTATAAAATTCCAATCAATTGTTTTTTCACTAACCATTTTACATTCATTAGGGTCCATGGGTTTAAGGAGGAACCATTTTGATTCTCATACATACATACAAACAAGACCCTGAACCTGCACCTAACTTGCTAGCTTGACATGGTGGACTCAATATATAATGCAGGCTAGAAGAAGATCACCCTTTATGACATCCACATTTTGAGAGGGGGATTATAGTAATTAAGAGTTCACAGGAGTGTCTACTTGTGCCCAAACTAGTAGAGATTGGCCTAGATCAAATCAATGATCAATGGAGTCATGACTCAGTCAGCCACATAGCCACTATAAATTTTACCTCCACCTTCATCCATGAGACTTGAACATACTTCAAAGAGAGGAAGTTGCCAATGTAGGATGATATCAATATCTATGTGTATCTATAAAAGATACCCTCAAACACCCACCAATCATGGGAGTCTTTCTATAAAATAGTTTAGGATTTGATCCCATAAAGAACATGACCAAGGGTCTCAAAGCATAACTCATCCAAAAGGGATGGAATAAGGAAAAAATGGATTTTTATTGGAAATATAGACAAGAAATTATCTAGAGGGAGCTCAATTTTTAGTAACTAGACTCCTATGAGAAACTTGAGAACCTTTCGGATGAGTACCATGAGGAAGAAGCTCTGGTAGAATAAGAGGTTTTGATTGAAGAAAAATAATATGACCCCTCAAGTAAAGAAGAGGAAATTTTTATGATCTAGAGGCATACATCCTGGCCCTTTCCTCTTTATGCAGCTCCCGAATGGTAAATGTAGGCTACTCCATGATAACCTAAAGCAGGGTCGTCTTAGCCTAGCTCTAAGGTGCAAGCTTCAATCCCACCTATAGAACCCAAGGAAAATAATTTATCCTTTCTCACCTTCACATTTCCACTTCCTCTTCATTCCTCAATTTGTCTTCACCTTTCACTAGTTCCACCATGTTTGTGCTACTTTTCACTACTTAGCCAATCACCTTGCTTGCACCACTTTTCACTCCTCCACCTTCATCTACCACAAGTATATATAACATGGTGTAATTTTTCACCACCCCTCTTCATGTCCTCCTGCCCTTCTCTCCTTTGATATTGACCATTTACCTACTCATCCCCAAGGGAATAACATCTGCTACTTCACAATAGTAAGTAACCATGCCTTTTAGATTGCCATAAGAATCCCCCTTTGTGGTGGAATTAGTTTGATCATAGGATGAGTTCCATGATTATTTGTAAAAAACCATAAAATCTTGAGGATCTCAAGCAAAAAGAAGAACAAAAGTGGCCACAACCATAATGACACCACACATACAATCATTCTTTGATGTAGGAAAGCAATCCCTAATGATTACACATATGATGCTAGTAGTAATCAATCACTAAGAAAAAATGAAACTAGAGGATTACTCAATACACACCATCATCCTTAATCTCAGCCAAGTCAGACCACATGATAGACTTGAATTGACGGAGGAGACCTAAAAGTCCATCACCACATATTATCTCAAGGCAGGCCATCAACAAGAGAAGAAGGATCAATAACTTGCAAGAGTCAAATCTATTATTGACTAATTGAATGTAGAGGTCAAGGCCAAATATGTAGAACTCATAAAGATGAGGTCCAACTTGTAGAGCCACATCACCACTGAGAGATTTCAATTAGAAGCTACCCAAGGAGCCAAACTATAGATCTAATTAACAAAGTTGAAAGCTAAAGTAGATGGATATAAAAATGAAAATGTGGCTACATAAAATAAGTTTCATGAAAAATAAATAGAGATTTCCCACACTCATAAGAGTCTCTTGGACTGTACTAGTTTTTAATAGAAAATGCAATAGTAAATGCAAGAGTCCCAAGTCAAGGATCAAGAGATGCTAAAACTAGACAATGATCTTACTACCAAATCCTAGACCATAGGTATCCTCCCAATGGTCTAAAAAATGTACTTTTTATATTGGGATAGAATAAGGAATATGGATGCAATCATGAGTCCAATACTTGGGTTCATCATAGACTCACATGGGTTAAGTGCATAGGTGAGTACGTTTGTGGATTAGGTCGTCACCTCTGTATCCCCCAAGGTTCAAGATTCATATCTCATAGTGCAAAAGTTGTAGAACATAATATATGGGATGCTCTAGGAATCAAGGGTGGTTGATAAAAGGTATGTGGTGGTAAAGGTTAATGAGTTCTTGAGATGCAATAAGGTAGCATCAAAATTCAAGACATTTTTGAATGCCTTAGAGAAAGTGGTTTGGGACATGAAGGGACACATTGAATAACTGGTCTAGTTAGGACTTTCCTCCTCATTATTCATAGACAATATGATCCTTTTTTAGGACAAGATTAAAGAGTTATTGGTTGTAAAGAAAAATGACCAGACCATATTCATGGCCTTGGGTCAAACATTGAGCATCTCCAAATTAGAGACCATTTTATAGCCTCTTTTCCATCTTGAAATTCAGATGTAGGAAGTCATGTAGGGTCTGAGTAGAATCTCCTTCAAGGAGATAATTCATTTGGATAGAGATCTTGAGGCTCTGAATAAGAAGACTCATGCCACCAAGGAAAAGTGAATGCCTTTGAAGGTAGATCTTAATAATTTATGATTTTTTCAATCCTTGCATCTTTGTATTTTTTCTTAAATTGGTCTGAGAAACCAATAAAATTTGGTTCTTCCATCTATAGGTGGATTCCCTTACAATTCACTAGGAACTATGGATCAGATCCACGTTTTGAAGTTTTTTGGCAATTGGCTTTTATCATGAATGTGTTTGTCAAGTTGGCTAGTTTTATATCAGTCTCATCTTTTTTGGGTTTCCCTTTTGTACTTTTAGCTAAGTCCTAACTATTTCCACTAGTCCTGATGCTCATTCTTCATGAAAATGTTCTCAACTCACCCAAGAGTAGTGCTAACTTGACATGTGTCATCATAGTGATATTCAAGAAAGAATGGATTTATTTTATAAGGTAAATACATGATATTAGATGATGAATAATGGTTAATAACCACTTTGCAGTTATAAAAAAAGGAATCAAACCTTGTAAGTAGCGCCCCCATGTTCATTCTTTGTAAAAGAGTTCTCAGCTTCATCAAGAGTAGTACCAACTTGCCACATCATGTCATGATGCTCCTCAAAAGTAAAGATTCATTTTTTTAAATATTTTAATAGTTCTATAAACTAATATAGTTAGAAATGGGACCGTTATGTAGTTATAACTAGAATGAAATGAACCTTTCATGTGGCATCATAGCACTTATCCAATATAGGTTTCTTTTTGTTAGATCTTCAATCAATGCCATTAGACAAAAGAAGTGTGTGCTATTTACAAAAATAATTCTAATGTCAATTTAGATAGAGACACATGTCACCATAATTCTTCTTCTATGCATTATAGGAATCATGAAGCATCACAGTTACATCATATCTAGGATTTTGAAAACTATCTACATTCATGAGCTGAAGCTCCCCCATTCAATTGAAATGGCCTCATCATGATTGTGGGTACCAAATTCTAGTTTTAATTTCCTCATGAAGCCACCATGCCTATTTATTTTAGTATTATATATTTTTTAAAGGGTTGGTAGTTGTTTAATAGTTTTGTTTTTATGACTATTATCATAGAGCGGCCATTAAAATAGTTTTAGTTTATGAATAGAAGTAGCAGTAGTTGTTTTTTTTCCATTTCAAGACCTTAGCATGTGTCCCTCATGGGAAGGAATAAATATTTTATACTATACCTTTTGTCCTTTTGTTTTTTTTTCTCCACCCAACAATGAAGAGGATGTGGTGTTTTGTGTCAAATTGAGTGAAATCTATTGTTTCTATTCTCTACTTCTATAGTGTTGGAGTTTTTCATATTATAGTCTTTAAATCATGCACATGGTATTTTAAATGATATATAATGTTTTAAAGATTCAAACTATTTTATTTAATATTAGGGATAAACACATTAAGAATTTTGGTGTATCATCTTAGTTAGTTTTGTTTGAGTTCTATTTTATTTTTCTTCTTACCCCTTTTCACCCATAATTAATTAGAATAGTCGAGGTCTAAAACCCTGGAGGTCAATTTAAAGATTACAATTTTGTTCCACATCTGTAAATCTTCTGATAGGAAATTTTTTGTCAAAAATGAAAATTTTAGGCGTCAACACATCCCTTATCTCAAGAGGGGGGAAATACTTTAAGAATTCTAACACATCATCTTAATTAGTTTTTTTTAAATTCTATT
>JARHVA010009602.1:167500-182500 GCA_037957365.1 Torreya grandis | reverse complement strand
AAGTTCTCACATTACTCAGATATACTATGGGCATGTCATAGAATCATGCCCATACTTGCATTGATTTTAATTTTACCATATTTTATAGTTATATGATTTAAATCCATATTATTGGTAGAATTCTATAAATTGCTATTGTTATTATGCCTAGATTTTAATTTGAGACATATATTAGGTTCATATGCCATGCAAAGAGAACTAAAAATAAAAAAATGAAATCAATTTCCATATTTAAAATACTATTATAGGTTGGTATCATATATAGGATGGACTATGATGGGTTGTTATTGATCCAATATACTACAATAGTTGATTAATTTTCAAAGTTTGAGTTGATTAAATCACTCAATCTTATCAAATTAATAAGTTATATTTGATTAAGTCATCTAACTTTACTAGACTTATAGACTGAATTTTATAAAATCATCTAACCTCATCGTGTATATAGTGTAAGTTGATTGAATCACTCACACTTATTGTATTATGCCCATATTTGTGTTCTACAATTGAGATGAAATAATCTCAATAGACATACATTATGACTTATTTTTACACTTTTGTGTGTGTGTGTGTGTGTGTGTGTGTGTGTGTGTGTGTGTGTGTGTGTGTGTGTGTGTGTGTGTGGGTGCGCGCGCTATATTCACTTGCATGTTTAGAATTTTCATAATCTCAGCTTCAATTCTTAATAATGATGAATGATTTCAAATCAAATTTCTAAAAGATAAGATGATTACATCGACATACATATGTACTCATAAACATGATCACTTTCCTTTGAATCAATTTAAATTCTTTTAATTTCATATTTCATACACTAATTATATATTGTAACATTCTCTTGGTTGTAGGTCAATCATAGGAAAATCACTCAAGGTAGGCTCACATAAAGGCAAGGTGTAATCTACACACCTGAATACATATTTCTTCCTTTTAAACTATAAATTTCTTTTCTATATTAAAATGGGTAAAAATGTATTTAATAAAATATTATTTATATATTACCTCAATAATTTACACTTCTAAAATACCTATCATAGATGTAACTATGAGTTCTAGACCTACCTACAGTTGAAAGGTTCGTGTTCACTTTCTATTTGTTACTAAATTTATTATCTCTTACTCTAATCAGTGTTATTCTTACAACTAGGATTTATATATTATGAACATAATTATAAACCTAATTATTATCCTTCACTCCTAGTTTTTTACCTCTACATGTTTTCTATATCTCTACATACTTGCATCCCAAAATAAAATTTACATTGACGCAAGTGTCCACCTTTACTACACAATGTATTACTCCCAAAAGTCATCTAAATTTTCAAAATAAATATATTCAAAAGGTAAAACTAAGTAATTTAATGCAATATTTTTCTAAAATGGATTGGTATATATATAATATCAACCCTTACCCATTCCTCACCTATAAACACATTGAAATTACATACAAATCATAAATCAATATACCAAGAAGCACTAAATCAAGCATTCAAATCAGAAAAAAACTCCCTACTCATTCTTATTTTTAAATTATTTATCTAATAATTCTTTTCACAAGTCTAAATAATTTAAAAAGTATCCCATAATCCATATTTTCCATGTTATAAGTTAGGTCACTACATATTTTTTATTATGACATATTACATCTATATGTGCACATAAGACAATAGATAGGGGATAATTACATAAGTCTTAATACCTCTTTAAATATATATATACATATATATATATATATATATATATATATATATATATATATATATATAGAGAGAGAGAGAGAGAGAGAGAGAGGTAGTTCTCATTAATATATGGGTCATCAGGATATCTTGACACCATGAGCCATCTAACCCATTTTTCTCACAATCACTCCATCATCCATGATATAGGGTTTTATCATTTACCAAAGATAAACCACATGTGCACATGATATGAGGACATCAGAATAAATGAAACAAAAAAATATTTGAGGCTTAAATTATTTTATCTATATTTTTCAATATTTTTTACAAGACAAAATCTATAATAAGGTTAGACACCTATGTTAATGCAATTGTATAAATCTGAAATTAGCATCCATAACCATAGAGTGAAAATTTATAGAATACATCTATTGTTCCAATATCACCTTCCAGTCTACTTCAATTGAGTTCTACATCAAAATTTCATGTTCATAAAAAGCTAACTAAGTATCTTTTCCTTCCAACTCATTTCAATATATATCAATAGTTATACTTTACTCAGTTTTTAGCAATGTCAATTTTATAGATTCATAATACCATTTGGCTGATTTTTCTATTTTTTGGCATTTTCATTACATTATTTCACTATCTTTGTGTAAAAATATAATCCAATCCCATTAACACAAGATAACCATGTTTATCTAAATTTAGTGTTAAACAATACATTGCATATATTTCCCCACATTCATGAGGGTTGGGGCATGTTTCTATCTCAATCCAATATCTTGCATATTTACCTAATTTTGGGGCATGATCATCCCTAATCCTCATGTGCTTAGGTAAGGAAGGAAAATCTATCCAATCCTTTAAGGAATCATAATCTCTAATAATTTTTAAGAGAAACATGGTTTTCACTAAAAATCAATTGTACTCTAACCCTTTTTAAATATTATTTTTTAAAAACTGGTTTAAGATTAAAATAGTCATTATATGGACATTGACTACACTGATTATATATTTTTATATTCAGTGACCTACACATTTGGATCTTCATACCAAATACAAAGTGTGTTTCACACACTTAGATACATTTTATCTTTTTAATCTATTAATTATATTATTAAAATAAAAAAGAGGCATTTGTAGATACTAAAATATGGTCATTGATACTTGACAATGACAAGATGTATGCACATTTATCACACATGAATTTTTCACTTAAAAAAGATCCTAATCATCTATTATTTTACATTTACATGTTATCTTATGATTTAACCCTTACATTATAATGTCACACAACCACATGAAACTCATATATTGTTTCAAACTAATAAATATCCTACACAAACATATTTAGACTCTTAAATTTTTTTCATGTACAAGGTTATTTTCATAAGGTTTGGTTAGTATCGCCAATTGATATTGACCTAATAAGTTTGATACTAACCCTCTCTAAATAATGGATATTTTAGAAAAGTAACCCATGTTTAGGGTTGGACCATCAACCTATCATGTCAATGGCATGAAATAATATTCCATTGGACCCATATAAAATCAAGTCAATGTTTCATTCAAAAGGGACTTCTCACATATCCAATATAAGTTTATACATTATCGAATGTTGAGTAAATATCACATATTCCTCCAAATTTTCTAACTTATCACTAGGATCAATCACAATCCAATTATAAAGCTACATCAAACTAGGAATTTTTAATTATTAAAGCCACATTGGTAGTTTCATACATTTAGTGAATGAACAAAATTTCATAATCAAACTAGGTGGGAGAAGTATGTGTGGATTGATTACCCTTCTTGGAGCATTGAATACTTACGTAGTGATCAATCATTAAAAATGAATTATTGAAGTTAACAAAGATAAATAATTATGTTGGTTTAGATAAATGGAGGAATAACGAAGCAATTACATTGTTAATAAACTATTTTAAAAAATTGCATTCATTCAAAATAATTTTTACCAAGGTAAAGCTTAAAAATCTTCATGGGTGGTTATGGCTAAAAACTAAATTTCCAGAGTAGCCAATTTTATTATAAAATTTAAAACCAAACTAACTAAAAATAAATAAAAGACTTTGAATTATTAAAATAATCTAACAAACTCCCCCTTCATTCAAAGGGGTATAGTGGATGAATGAACTTGAGCAATGACATTGAAGTCAAAAAAAAAACATTGTCACAATTGTATGTGGTGTATTGTACCTCTGGAACTAACCAAAAAATTGATTTCACTCAATAATTAATTATTCTGCTATGAGTTATGGAAAAAAATGGTAGATGAATATGATCAAATCTTACTCATCTACAATGATCATCATATCATAGTATAGTAGAACATGATCAAGCATGTCCAACTACATCGACCCATACAAGGTCCCACATAGGAACCCATATAAATGATAAAATCATACTTTGTATGACATATCTTAATAATGCCTAATAAATTCTAACAATGTTTTCTCAACACTCCTAGTACAAATAACCCTTATCAAATCGTATTGTCACTAAGAAATGATTGAATTGCAGCCAATGCTTAATCCTTTCCCTTATTAGGAAAGAGGTGACAAGTTGTGCATTTAAATAAATAAAACAACTAACTCTATCCACTCCATGTCATGAATATTAGATATAAAAATCCAAAAATAGAGCTAAAAGTAAGAACACAAGCCAAAATTTCCATTCAAGCATTAAACCCAAACTCTAAGTGAATAGATAACTTGAGAAGGGTAATAGTCCTCCAACCTCAATTTGGTAATTATATGGTGTTAGTCAAAAATATCCTAAGATATTTAATTCATGGTATTATCTCTAAGATCACAAACATGACATGATATTATGAAAAAAATTATTTCAAAAGTGTCAGATTCAACCGATAATGCACTTGTATACATCATTGAATAGGTTTGTTATAAAAATCATATATTTAAGTTTCAAAATACAAAATAAGTCATTTTTTGTCTCTAGAACATCTATAAACCTATATTTTAATTGGTCACATGACCACCTTCAAATGAACAAAGTGAATAAAGAAAAATTGTATCAATATATCATAACTACACTCTTATATCATTGAGTTGACCCAAAAAACAATAATTGAATGAAATTAGAACCCTATATCTCTCCAACACAAGTAACTAGAGAAACACAACAACCAATCCCTCAACATGTAATCTTTGAAATATAGGTAAAACATATTCTAAATAATATTGATTTTGTTTGATTTGTCAAATGAAAATAAAACAAGAAATAGGGACATGTAAAATATTTGAAACAAAAATGCATGGGATGTGAAAATTATAGTGTTTGGTTATGAATCCCATAGTAATATTAAACAAACCCAATGCTACTCTCAAAAATCAAACAAAAACTTTTATATTTATTACTTTCCATATTCTATGTTGTGCCATTATGTAAAGGAGAGTTTGATTTTGAAATATCTGCATGCCTTGGATCAAATCACTATAAAATGCTATATATAATTCTAATTTTCTTTATTTTAATTTTCATCACACCAAAATATTATACATACAATGTTATTTATAATACTAGTTTTATTTTTTTAGGACACTAAAAACCTATTTTAAAATACCCATTGTACACCATAGAGTTTCTATAAAAGGCTATCGTATAAGTAATAAAATGATTATTTTATGATTTGTTTTTCCTTCCTCTATTTTATATCTCACCTTAATTCAATAGATCCAATTCCAAGCAATAGAAAAAAAATGTTATAGAATTGACCTCAGTAGCTGTCGTACTGGGCCATACAATTAATATATGCTATATAATAAAAGAAACATTCAAATGGATTATAACCAGCCTTCAATCCTCCCAAGAGAAAAATTAAACATTCTATTTAAGCCTTAAGCTGCTAAGATTGTGTCAAAAAATCATACAAGAACAATTTTATGTGTTTCATTAATTTGCAACACTAGATGATGGAAAATTATTATTTTAAAAGTATTAGAAAATAGAAAATATTAGATTTCTTAGTGAGAATTAGAGAAATCATTCATGAATCCTTTGTGAGAAAAAAGCTCTTCAAATCTCCAGTCCTCCTCTTTCAAATCCTATGCTCTTATACCATTATTGGCCTAGATATATAGAGGAATAATAATGCAATTACATTGTTAAAAAATTATTTCGCAAAATATTAAATTGTATTCATTCAAATTAATTTTTAGAAAATAAGGTGAAGCTTAAAAATATTTACAGGTGGTTATGGGGACAAATTAACTTTCCTAAGAGACCAATCTTATTATAAACATTAAAAACAAACTAGCTCAAAATAAACAAAAGACTTTGGATTATTAAAATAATTTAAGACATTATTCTTTCTCAAATTTTTAGGTTTTTATCCCTCACAAGAACACCTAGAGGTTTAAGGTAAATGAGACTTAATTTTATAGTTGTGTAAATCATCAGTGTTCAGAATCACAAATACAAAATGTAAACAAATAAATTTGTAGGTAATCATATAAGAATTTATCCCTAATTCCATGTAGGTTAGTATGAACCAGCAAATCAGTAATAATCAATTATACTAATATAATCCTACATAATTGGCACAACATAAACACTGAATAAGTTTAGAAATCTAATGAACCACATGCCTATTTATCATTGATTTTAAATTCCAAAATACATTCATAGTTATAGAGTCAACTAGAAAACATAAATATCTTGATCACTTAGTAATTTTTATATTTAACATATGACTCTCCTCAAAATAGAAGAATCAATCTCAATATTTTACATTTAGATATATTCTCTAATATTATATGTATTGATTTAAATTGAATTTCAAAATTTTATCTTAATTATATTAAATTAATAGAATTTTGATCAAAATTAAGGTAATGTATTATCTAATATCATATCTACTAATCTGAATTGCATTTCAAAGTTCTATCCTAATTATATTAAATCTATAAAATTAACCAAAATTAAATTAATAGAAAGTTATGCATTCCTAGAATTATATCCAATGTATTTTTTGTTGATAAATATACTTGATTTATTTGGGATAATGTTTTCATGTTATTTCTATGATAACAACCTTGATGCGTTTGAAGTTACAATTAAAACCCTCTCTAGCTTGAAGGATACCATGATTTATAATGTATCAAACAGAAAGGTCACTATGTTCTTGGATGTAATTTCCATCAATTCTAACAATGTAAATGGAGCTAAATATGGCATTATAATTATAAGGAGGACTGACATGAAAAAATAATTTTTGAATGGGATGAGGGTGAAATAACAATATCAATTCCCAAATGTTTAATTGGTTTTCCCTTAATCCAATGCCTACCAAGGAAAATAACCCATTTATCTTCAAATCTGCATATATTAATAGTTTGTTTGTATATGCTATGTCAACGAGGATAATAGGAGATGATTTTCTTTATTTATTTCCTAATGGGGAAGTTTTTATTTAAATAGATTTGTATTATATTTTTTTTATGGTTTATATAGCTCAATTTATGGTTTAACAATTTTTTTAGTGTTTAACTTTAACCATTTTCATGGACCTCTTTTTCAATCTTTATGTCTAATCCTAATGTTTTTTATCTTTAGATTTAATCCTAATTATTTTGATTGTGAACACTGGTGGATCTTGTTTATTTTAATATATAAATATAACTATGTGTGTTTACTTTATATCCACATTATTATTATTAAAAATAAAAACCATGCATATATTTAATAGTATTCTTACTTTTTAATAATTTAAGAAACCCACATTTCAGAAAAAAAAAAGGTAATTCTTCTTAAAACCATGACCTTTTCAAATTGTAACCTTCAAATGTTTTAAATTAATATGAAATGTTAAATAGTTAATTTAAAAGTTTAAAAAATAATGTGAAATATGAGATGTTTAGATTTATTTATTTAAGATATAATTTTATTTTGATAAAAATATATAAACTGAAGTTTTCAAATATAAACAAGAGCCGTGGATAGACTTTAGTACTTGTGAATTACTAGAATAAGGGTGTTGTGCATCTAGTCCTTGTAATCATTGTAACAGACAAGTATTTAAAAGAGGAAAAAACTATCATTGTGAGCATTGAATCACATGTATAAAAATAGATTTGGGTGTATGTGTATAAGGTGGTTTTCTAGTTATATAAAGAGGATACAGTTTGTTTCATGAAAAAGCTTTAGCAATCAAAAAGATGTGGAAAGTCTAGGAAATAAAAAATATGAAAATGGTGAAAAACTTCAAGGTGCACTAAATGGTCATTATGAGGGGCAATGACAATATATTTCATGTGATATTAGACACTACAAATCCCATATTATACACAAGATCCAAATTTTCAGTAATGGTTGATTTTCTTTGACATCCACACATTGCAAAGGGGTATGTAGCTTGTAAGGTGGAAACATATTTGATTGGTCATTTTTTATTGTTAAGTGTCAATAAGGATATTATAAATGCTAATTTTATTATACCAAAATATACTATTCTAGATAAACATGATTAATTATTTAAAATATTTATTTCATAATAAAAATTATAATGGATATCAGTCGGTCAGGGAAACCAATGTTGAAAACTATTAAGCATCTACAAAACTATGAGATGAATCAAACAAAGATTGCATGAAATAAAATGTTATTCTATTATTTGGAAATCCTTGATTAGAAATTGAGTTTTTCCATTACATATATGAGTTTACAAATATTCTAGCGGGGGAATAGATGCATGTCAATAGGGGTCAAGTAAGGTAACTGTGGTATTTGTGTGTAATTGGATCTCATTAATCAAATCAACATCATATTGTCCTCATTGACCCTTAATGATTAAAAAAACTTCCAATCAAAGAACCTGCCACCTTGCAAGTTGTGTACCCTTTTCTGATTGATGCAAGTCATGTAAATCTAATAGCTTCCTTAAATCTATACAATTTTCTAAATGCCTAAACATTGACTTAGAACCTAATGGGCACAAATGCAATATATCATGAAATATAAATGATAAATTTTGCATGAATATTTAGAATTAGAATTTAATGATGATTATTGGTGCAGATCATGCCTATGTACATTATGGAAATGATTTTTCATCAACAACATCACACCATGTTTGATTAGCTTAATAGATGGTCAGGAAAAATAATCACAAATGGTGAGAGTGTTTACAAATTCAATCTTGATATGATCTTGGTTGCTTCTAATTTTTCCATTGCTTTATAATGAAAATAAATTATCCATTACAATCACCAAGATGAAAACCGATCACCAACATTTGGCTCGACCCCAACATATTGGACTCTTCAATCAGTCAATATAAATGTCATCTGATCAAAACCATTTACTTGTAATTTTAACATAGAGATTGGGAAAAGATGTTATCTCTTTCCACATTGAATCCAAGCCATCATAAATGAAATTATTGCATGGCAATTTAGGTCTTGGTTAAATACATAATTTATATATATATATATATATATATATATTTTAAATACTAGTTGTTAATTAAGTATTATATAATATATATTATAATATTTTTATGTATTGAACATTAATTATATAATATATATGAATATTATATATAAATATCACCTTACATAATACATATAAACATTATATTATATAATATTTATTTTAACATAGTTTTAAATATAATGTATGAGGAATTAACCTTTCATGAATCACATTGATAAAAACAAATTAAAAATAAAGAAATGATAAATAAAAAATCATGGAAAATTAATGTATAGTTGATTAAATAAAGTAACCTATTTATCAAACCAGTAATAATAAATGGATGTTAACCAGTAAGGTGACTGAGGACACACACACACATACATATATGCTTCTTTGTGCATGGAGAAAATTTAACATGCCATGTTAATGGAGATTGTAGCTAGTGTAGATTTCCATAAGTCACAACAAAAGAGGAAGTTGAGAAGATTGTTTTTTCATGTTTATAGCACAGCAAGTAAATATGTGTGTTACTTGATATTTCAGTGGTGTAAACCAAAAGATATAGTAGGAAAAGCATACAAGATGGCATGTGTGGTTCTTGGTGCAATAGATGGTAAGAATTTGGAAGCCTAGGTGCAACTTGCAGTATTAGGAAAGGCAACTGAGCATATTCAAAGGATCCCTCTATTAACTTTAAGAGCATTGGAACATTTTTGTTTTCAACTATCTATTATGTTTCAATTCCTTATGTTATCTATTTATTTTCTTAATATATGCAATATATTAGGTAGACAATCTTCTAGTGTACAACATGGCAATACCAACTCTTGATGGATCTAAATTATAAGGCAATGGTGGAATGTGGGGAAGGGCAATGCTACCACTTTCCACTTTGTAAACATCTAAAAATATAAATATTTCTATTATTTTTATTGGTCTGAGATAAAATTTATTATATTTCAAAATAGTTTGTGTACAAAAAAAACAAAAATTAATGTAATCCTACCTACTAGTTTATTTAACATAAGTATATATTTGGTCATCTATATGTATTTTCCCTCCATGATGTAGGGGCGATGACTTAGCCTTTAGGACCTCCAAACCATGAAAAGATGTCACTCATTAAAATTTCATGCACAAAAATCCCTGACATTTAGGCATGGATTACCAAGGATAGGTAAGTACGGCAACCAACTCTTCACATGGCTTTACATATTTTCAAGGTGTGGTTGGGCCATGTGGTATGGCCATTCATTAGAAATTGTACGTATATGTGTTTTGATCATTGCTATATAAATTACTAAAATTTTCCATTTCTTATCTATGTCGATACATTGAATAATATTGGGAAGGTGCTAGGCTAGCACATATATGATGCTTTCAATCCTCGATGTGGTGAAGTTGCCAGCTACCCCAAAATAAGTGCAAGTGTGCTACATGGCAAGTATGCAAAATTTAAGAGGATGACATGTCTCACAACTCTAGGTCTAATGTGTGACATGTGGTTCCTTCAAACTTGTTAATTTTTTTGGCAACATCTATCATCAGGTGTCTATTGTTGGGTCATCATGATCACCACATGTGGCACTCTCATTTTGTCTCTAATGTCATCAATTGCCATGTAGTCTCGTCACATTGGCCCTCAAATGACAAGCCTTACAAGGTCGAGACTGATAATGCTAATCATGACAACCTCTTATTAGTTTGTGTTCTATCACTAAGATTCACAGGGTATACATGGAGTGTTGTGATTGGCTCCATAGATTGCTAACTTTATCACTAGGACTTCATCATTGGGACCATTGGATTTAACACACGGAAGCCACTGGTTGGTCGGATCGTTAACAATTATAATCCATGTTTAATTTTTTTGAACTGTTTCAATTATATTGGATAATGCAAAGTATTTTCATAATTATTAATTGAAAATAGCCTCATTTCCCCCAGAAATTTGGCTTGTCCATGAATTTAAACTAATAAGACACCAAAAATATATTCTATTTCTTAATTTTTTTAACAACATATTGTAAAGCTAATTTCAAAACCCAGCAATATGGAAAAATGACTTGATTTGATTGGTAGCATGAAGTTCTATGCAAAACTAATTGATCTAGGTGATTACAATAGATATTTGCTACGTAAGACTAATAATTTGAAGAATATCAATTTTATTGGTTTTGAAATTATTGTTTTGAAAGAGCTAATAAGATGTAGGTGAATTCGTTATGTCCAGCTCCATTTAAGTTCAGATTTAAAAACGTAACTGACGGAAATGTTTGTGGAGCCCTCCATAAAGGTATTGATGTTTGTGAGCATAATTGATGGAGAATATTCCGGAGTTCTCCCCCGTAAATTGTCGGCAATCTTCTGCCGTCATACGCCATAGGAAGCAGACATACTTTTTCAGGTCAAATAATATGCTGACAAAAAGCAAAATGTAAGTAATAACCGTCTCCCTAAAATCCCATCAGGGCACATTCAAACCTCCCGTCAAGTGTCGAAATCTTTGCTCCTGTCATTTACCGTTAGATTTTTTAAATACCTTCTTGAATGCTATAAATATTCAGAAGGGTATCATTCAACCAGAAGGATTTCAATTAGAAAGTAAGTTTCAAAAAGACGTCGTAGAGCATGGATGGAGGAGACGACGATGAGCCATATAAATGCACATTTTGTGGGCTTAAATTCCTCAAATGTCAAGCTCTTACAGGGCATATGAATCGCCATAGTGAAAGCAAGTGCTCCCAGAATCTTCTCTTTTCAGAAAACTGTTCAGTGTGGGAGAAAATTCTCTGCAGTCTAAATGATTTTTCTATCTTCTTTTTGGAGAAACTTTCGAGTTGGAATGAATGGTTTTCTCTTTCTTTAAATATTCTAAGCTGGATTATATTAATTCTGTGCTATTTGAAAGGACGAAATGCGGAAAGCGGCTTAGCTTGTTTTTTCTTTACATATCAGGAAAGTTTCAACGATTATTTTTTATATTTACGAATCTACATGTTGTGACTTCAACAGAAAAAAGAAAAAAAAGGAAAAGTATCAAGAGGCAACGACTCTCGTCCAAAACAAATTCGGACCCTATTCAATTAAACTCGTGAGTAATATTTGATTGCATATTATGTTTACTTTTATGCGCAATCATATTTGTCTTACTTCTTTTTTGTTTTGTTTTGGGATTTACAAGATTCTCGGAGCAGATAAATGCAGGGCAGGCATCTTCCCCCAATTCGAACCAGCTGCCTCCAATGGGCCAAAATAGTCCACTCGCTTCCGATTATGGTCGGGGAAACGCAGCAGCAGATAGAGGTAATTCTAGTCCAATTTACAGCTTTTCTCAAAAACAATTGTCATTAAAACATAGATATGCTCATCAATTTCCATAGGAAAATATTTTCTGTTTTGTGTGATATAAAAAAAACTTTGGATGTTATCACTGAACCTTGAAAAGTCAGATTTCAAAGAAAACATACTTTTTCACGTCAAACAGTATACTCACAAAAAGCAAATTGTAAGTAATAACCCGCCTCCCTCAAATCCCATCAGCCCACATTCAAACCTCCTGTCAAGTGCTGAAATATCTGATCCTGTCACTTACCGTTAAAATTTGAGATACCTTCTTGAATTCTAAAGACTAATATTCAGAAGGATATCATTCAACCAGAAGGATTTCAATCAGAAAAGAAGTTTCAAAAAGACCGCGTTAAAATTTGCAGCAGCTTCAAATTTTCGGAAAGATTTCATTCAACAGAAGGATTTCAATCAGAAAAAAACTTTCAAAAAGACGTCGTTACACCACAGCTGTAGAGCACGGATGTAAGAGACTACGATAAGCCACATAAATGCAGATTTTGTGACAAAATGTTCGGCAAAGGAGGGGCTCTTGGAGGGCATATGACTTGCCATAGGCGAGGCAAGTGCCCCCAGAATCTTCTCTTTTCAGAAAATTGTTCAGTGTGGGAAAAAAAGATTTTTCTTTCTTCTTGTTGGAGAAACATTTTAGTTGGAAAGAATGGTTTTCTGTTTCGTTAAAGATTTTTTGCAGGGTTATATTAATTCTGCGCTATTTGAAAAGTTTAACTTCTGAATGTGGTTTAACTTGTTTTTCCTTAAGATATTAGAAAACTTTCAGCTAATTTTTTACAATTGCGAGTCTACATTTTTGTGAATTCAACAGAAATTGAACGGGAAAAGTATGAGGAGGCACTGGCTTTCATCCAAAACAAATTGGGACTCCCTCCAACAAATTCGTGAGTAATATAGAAGCTACAGGATACATATTTTGCTTCTTTTGTTTACTTTTATGTGCAGCAACATTTGGCTTATTTCTTTTCGTTCTGTTTTGGGATTCACAAGAATTTCGGAGCAGATAAATGCAGGCCAGGCATCTTCCTCCAATTCGGTCCAGCTACCACCAACGGACCAAAATAGTCCAATCGATTCCCATTATGGTTACAGAAACGCACCAATGGATACGTTTCCATTCCCCGGTAGAGGCAATTACAGTCCAATTTACAGTATTTCTCAAAATCAATTGTCATTAAAATATTTTCAGTTTTGTATGACAGCATAGCAAAACTTTGGATGTTGTCAGCACTCCTTGAAAAGTAGGAATTCAATTAGGCCCTTTCGTATTCTTTAAATGAGTACATAAATGAAACACTCAAGAATATTAAGACAGGGTTTATAATCTTTTTTAAATGTGTGGTGTTGTATTCATTCCATGTTGCATTTCGGTTGCTGAATCTCTTTAAAAAAAAACACAAGTGGAGAAATGCTGTTCAAGAACCAAGAAATATGCATTCCATGTTTTCATTTCGTTACCTGCTAGGGTTTTAGTTGATCTTTGTCCCTTCAAGTAACAATACACACTGTTCATTCCAGGTTTTTCTTTCACTAATAGGACTTTAGCTGAATTTTTCCTATCATGTAACAATACTCACAGCCCTTAAATATGCTTATAGCTGGAGTCTGATTTTTATTATATTTATTTCCATTTTACTCAGAGGGGCCTAGCAATATCGACCACTCCGGAAGTGGAAGCGGCTATGAAAAGGAGGAAGCACGCAGTTTCCAGTTTCCGTGAGTAATACAGAAGCGACATGGTTAAGTATATTTTTTAATTTTTAAAATGCAACCTCATTTTTCTTACATTTTTTTTCCTTCGAATTTGCAAGAATGGCGGGGCCTAGCAGTGTCGGCGACTCCGGAAGTGGAAGCCGCTATGTTCTTAAATTCAATCCCAACACGCAAACTCCTCTGGGGGAGATATTTAGAGACACCACAGTAGGGCTTTCGACTCCATACTCAGGTAGGGATAATTCGTTTCCATTCTCATAAATATTCCGCTGTCGGAAAAGTAAATTATCCTCAAGTTCGGTAGAAACAATACTTTGTCTTCCATTATCTCTAATATTAAAGAAATATTTCAAAATATAAGTCACTGTTATCACTGTAAAAAAGACATTTTGTTGATCTGAAAATCTGCGTTTCTTGAAAATTATCTCTATTGACAGGGCTGCCTCAATTTCTGCCTCCTCAGCCTCCCCAACGTGAATATGGTTTTGGACATGCAGAATAGCCACAATTTAAGCTCACCTGGAATAAGGTACTCCCATTGACTACCAAAGTTACCTCATGCTGACAAAAGAAATTTTGAATTCAGAACATTTTCAGCGACACATTGGCAATTTGGGGTCTCCTCTTGCTGTTTTGAAAGATGATTCACGGCAACTTCAGCATCAGAACCCTCCCCCTTCGCCGCGTCCTGCTGTTTTGACAGTTGATTCACAAGAAATTCGGCAACACACTGTCAATTTGTCTCACCAAAATATCAGAGACAGCCAGATCTCAATTCCAGATGACA